>JACRUU010000021.1:9175513-9195513 GCA_030449085.1 Kryptopterus vitreolus
ATATATATATATATATATATATATATATATATATATATTTACATTTGACACTTTGTGGCATCCTAAAGTGAGCATTTGGCAGACGCTCTTATCCAGAGCGACTTACAACTGACTGTGCCTCTGGTCATCCAATTCCTCACATGTTCCTCACAGTTGAGGGATTAAATCTTAAGCTTTCTATATCCTTCCTCTAAACCATGGCCATTGTTTTGCTCAGTTGTTTTGAGGCTCCCATTTTGCCCACTTTAGAGAAGATGAAAGAGGAGAAACACTTACAATTGGCCTCCTTTAAATACTTTATGATGGATCACCTGTGGATGGAGGTCAAGGGTCATAGATTCACCTTGGTGGTGGTTCTAATAATTAGGATAAAGGTTTGAAATCAATCAAATGACCTTCAGCTTTTCAGGTTGCCTAAATTTATGCACATGGCTAATTTTGCTTAAATAATTCTTGTACACTTTCCATAAATCATATAAACTTTATTTACTTCCAAATATCACTGTGTTTGTCTCCTATATGATATATTTAATGAAATTTCTTATCCAGACAACCAATGAGTTATAAAGGAAAATCATGAAAATTTAAATAGGTGCATATATATATATATATATATATATATATATATATATATATATATATATATATGCTATATATATATATATATATATGCAGAGCGCTGTTATTACTCTGCTACTGTTTCTGAACCCATCAATCTGAAGCAATGAGTGTGTGCCGAGTGTTTAATAAAGAATGGACAACTAAATACTTTCCCACTGAAGCGAAATTTAAATGTTGTATGTTTTATTAGTCAAGAAAGGAACACAACATCAGCCGTCACTTTTCTCACCGAGCGTGCTAATTATGCTAACAACCGGTAACCGCAGCTAACGGGCACGGCGATTGGGCGGCTAGTTTGCGGGCGCAGCAGAACACCTTCACCCGACAAACTGCCATCCAAGAACCAAGCACGGAGGCAAGTTATTTACTGGCGGAGGAATGTTTGTGTCCACGCAGGGCAGTGACTCGAAGTGTTGCGCTAATTAACGAAGCTTTAGCTAGCAAGGTAAACAAACAAGCGGAGTCATTTATATGATATCATTTGCTCAACAGAATCCAGGAGCGGGTAAAAGAGGACAAGACTGAGCAGGAAGTCAAATTAATGTAAGTAATAACAATGTAATGCCTTTTTATGTTTATTTTTATGTTTAATATGTATGCATCTGGGGGGGATTAGTGGGATTAGCACGTTCGCCTCACACCACCAGGGTCCGGGTTCGATTCCCGTCTCGGCCATGTGTGTGTGGAGTTTGTGCATGTTCTCCCCGTGCCTCAGGGTTTTTTTCTCCGGGTTCTCCGGTTTCCTCCCCCGGTCCAAAAACATGCACGGTAGGTTGATTGGCACCTTGGAAAATTGTCCCTAGTGTATGAATGTGTGTGTGTGTGAGTGTGTGTGTGCCCTGCGATGGGTTGGCATTCCATCCAGGGTGTATCCTGCCTTAATGCCCATAGACGCCTGAGATAGGCACAGACTCCCCGTGACCCGAGGGAAGATCGGATAAAGCGGTAGAAGATGAATGAATGATTGTGGCTAGTGTGTGAATGAGAGAGAGAGTGTGTGTGTGTGTGTGTGTGTGTGTGTGTGTGTGTGTGTGTGTGTGTGTGCCCTGTGATGGGTTGGCATTCCGTACAGGGTGTATCCTGCCTAAATGCCCACCATAGACGTCTGAGCGAATGTTTACAAAGCTTTTTTCCCCCCTTCTTCTATTTTCCGCTAATCATTATGAAAGTTCTCATTAGAAAGAAGAATAAATAAATAAATAAATAAATAAAAACATTCTCATGCTGTGTGTTTGCTGAACGACTGGAATGTAACTCCCGGAGACCCCACTCAAGTCTGTCTACATTTGATTATCAACCCCGTGTTTGCGGATGCGTGTAGACTAGATAAAGAGGGAGAAAAGTGTGTGTGTGTGTGTGGTCGGGGTAGTGCAGATAAAGCGGAAATAAATAAATAAATAGATAGATAGAAATAAGCCGTGCTGTGTCGAGGCAGCAAAACTCATTGTTAGTGATTGTAGTGAGGTAAAATGCGACTACTCGGTGATCTAGCGTGAATAACGATAAGAAATGATCATCACGAGAAGCATTCCGCTACATATAGTATATTCACAGGCGTTTGGTTTTTGTTATTAAACTGTTCTTTAAAAAAATAAAATAAATTATTACTGCTGTCCTTTTTTTTCCCAGTTTGAAAATGTTGTTTTGTTTTGATCATTTATTTCAGAGCCACACATGGCACATTGCCGCCCTACGCATTTTGCTAATGCTAGTGCTTTCACAAGCAAGAATGTCAGTGCTAATGAAGTCTGAGTATTTTAGGGTTGTTTTTTTCCTTTATTGACTCAAAGTGAACTGTATAGATTTGTTTTCTTAGTGTTTATTTGATCTAGTATGCTTAAACTAATCGTTATAGTCGATGATGGACGTTAATTTGAGTGTGGTGGGCAGGTTTGTGTGGGTTGCCAGATGTGCGGTTACCAGTTTGTTGGGTTGCCAGGTGTGCGACGGACAGTTTTGTTTGGGTTGCCAGGTGTGTGGTGCCAGGTATGTGATGACCAGTTTTACTGGGTTGACCGGTGTGTGGGTGACCAGGTTTGTGCGGGTTGCCAGGTATGTGATGACCAGTTTTGTTTGGGTTGCCAGGTGTGTGGTGACCAGGTTTGTTTGTGTTGCCAAATGTGCGGTTACCAGTTTGTTGGGTTGCCTAGGTGTGCGACGGACAGTTTTGTTTAGGTTGCCAGGTGTATGATGCCAGGTATGTGATGACCAGTTTTGCTGGGTTGCCCGGTGTGTGGGTGACCAGGTTTGTGCGGGTTGCCAGGTATGTGATGACCAGTTTTGTTTGGGTTGCCAGATGTGCGGTTACCAGTTTGTTGGGTTGCCAGGTGTGTGGCGGAAAGCTTTGTTTGGGTTGCCAGGTGTGTGTTGCTAGGTATGTGATGACCAAGTTTTGTTGGGTTGCCAGATGTGTGGTGACCAGGTTTGTTTGGGTTGACAGATGTGCGGTTACCAGTTTGTTGGGTTGCCAGGTGTGTGGCGGAAAGCTTTGTTTGGGTTGCCAGGTGTGTGTTGCTAGGTATGTGATGACCAGTTTTGTTGGGTTGCCAGGTGTGTGGTGACCAGGTTTGTTTGGGTTGCCAGATGTGCGGTTACCAGTTTGTTGGGTTGCCAGGTGTGTGGCGGAACAGTTTTGTTTGGGTTGCCAGGTGTGTGTTGCTAGGTATGTGATGACCAGTTTTGTTGGGTTGCCAGGTGTGTGGTGCCAGGTTTGTGCAGGTTGCTAGATGTGTGGTGTTTTGTTGGGTTGCCAGGTGTGTGGTGGCCAGGTTTGTTCAGGCTGCTAGATGTCTGGTGGGCAGTTTTGTTTGGGTTGCCAGATGTGTTGTTACCAGTTTATTGGGTTGCCAGGTGTGTGGCGGCCAATTTTGTTTGGGTTGCCAGGTGTGTGGCGGCCAGTTTTGTTCGGGTTGCCAGGTGTGTGGTTACCAGTTTTTTTGGTTTGCCAGGTGTGTGGCGGATAGTATGGTTCAGGTTGCCAGGTGTGTGGCGGACAGTTTTCTTTGTCATCAAGCTGTGTGTCTCTGCCACAATGCATTTTCTTGTTATTTACTAAATTTTCCTTAAATATAATTTAAATCATTATTTGAGATTGCATTACATCCCATACGATGTATACTTCCCTATTTGTACGTACAATCTGCACATCTAAATACAGTTGCACTATTCTTTAACTATCACTTTTGTTTTCTTATATGTATTTTCTCATATTATCGCTTAGTTTATATTTATAACTCCTTATATCTAATGTACAATTTTTATTATTATTTTAATTTATATAATGCTCAAAGACCAGATTCCCTATAATCGTATTCTGCGTATAACTGTGTTTGTGACAAATAAAACATCGTGCATTTTATTAACCAAAGCAAAGTATGTCATAAAATTCCCCTCTTCAGATTCACCCCGGCCGATTTCTCTTGGTTTCTCAAATAAAAAATAGAAATGGGGTTTAATTACACACTTACAGGCATCTCGTTAATGAAATCGCGTATTAGGCGAACGAAATCCCTCCGGATGAGTTTTTTTTTATTATTTAATATGAATGTAATTTATTAACATCTTCGTCACCGGCAAATCCGTTTTCGCTCCAGGCTTTTTGGACACTTGAGCGGCTGACCGTTTGCCTCCACCTGCGCTTTTAAAGCGCAATTTGCACTTCACTCCGAGTGGCCCTCTGAGGATAGCGATCGACTGCTTCAAATGAATCCCCTCCCCGTCTGTTCTTTTGGATGGACATGTCTGGGAAGTAAATATATTTGTACGCGAAACGTAGCGCGTTTATATTAATATTAACGGCCTGTGTGCACGCTGGCTGATAGAAAAGAAACGTTTTTATAAAAACCTAAAGCCCAGTTTACATATTGATCGAGATGGAATTCAACAGCACGATCTATACGACCCCTTTTTTTCGAATTGCGGCTCAGCGGCTTCATCATATCCAGAGCTTTCTCGAATCCTTCACAGGGATGCAATTAGGCCTTCGCTAACGGCTAGAAAAAGACTTTTTGATACGAACCGACGCTCGAGGATTTCGCCGTAGCCCTTCCCCTGAATCTTTAGCGTGTCGCATGCGTTTCTCAGCAGTGCTGGTTACCTTGGGAACAGAACACCTAAAATCAGGATAATCATTGACGGGAAAGGACAAAAAAAAATAAAACGCCACCCCCGTCACATGGATTCCTCTCGGTTACACGCATCAAGGTATTAATAAGGTTTGCCGAAATGCGTCATCGTTAATATATCGCAATATTCGCCAAATATCTCCAGGTTTCGATTCCCTTCTCGCCCATGTGTGTGTGGAGTTTGTGCATGTCCTCCCCGTGCCTCAGGGGGTTTTTCTCCGGGTTCTCCGGTTTCCTCCCCGGTCTAAAAACATGCACGGTAGGTTGATTGGCACCTTGGAAAATTGTCCCTAGTGCGTGAATATGAGTGTGTGTGTGTGTGTGTGTGTGTGTGTGTGTGTGTGTGTCCTGCAATGGGTTGGCATTCCATCAAGGGTGTATCCTGCCTTAATGCCCATAGACGCCTGAGATAAACACAGGCTCAGTATATTGCACTGGCATTCAGGTAAAAAGCTACGATTTTTCTGTAAGGTTTTCCATCCATTCATGAATCCATCCATCCATTCATCCATCCATTGCCGAAACGCGTCATCGTTAACATATCGCAATATTCGCCTCACACCACCAGGGTCCGGGTTCGATTCCCGTCTCAGCCATGTGTGTGTGGAGTTCGTGCATGTTCTCCCCGTGCCTCAGGGGGTTTTTCTCCAGGTTCTCCGGTTTCCTCCCCCGGTCCAAAAACATGCACGGTAGGTTGATTGGCACCTTGGAAAATTGTCCCTAGTGTGTGAATGTGTGTATGTGTGTGTGTGTGTGTGTTTGCCCTGCGATGGGTTGGTATTCCATCCAGGGTGTATCCTGCCTAAATGCCCATAGACGCCTGAGACTCCCCGTGACCCGAGGGAAGATCGGATAAAGCGGTAGAAGATGAATGAATGAATGTATATGTATAATGTCATTTTTAAAGTCGATGTGGCTAGTGTGTGAATGTGAGTGCGTGTGAGAATGTGTGTGTGCGTGTTGCCGAAATGCGTCATCGTTAACATATCGCAATTCTGAACGCTTGCTGCGGTTGTTCATATTGAACACTCATATTAAGACTTTACAAACCGGCAGAATGGATTCCTAAAACGTACCGCAAAAAAACTCCCGGCGAGGTTCCTGACGGTGTAACGTACCCGGGACCGAGGCTCACCAGCAGGCCTTCACCTCTTTTTATTCCCTTTTAGTACATGCATAACTCTTTAGCTACACCCAACAGCAAGAATCGACATCTTAGCGAGAGGAACTATCTGGCGTTTTATACCAATCGGTCGTAATCTTAAAAACCACTGACAGGTGGCGTGAATAACATCGATTATCTCTTCACAGTGGCACCTTTTTCAAGGGGTGTGGATATATATTAGGGAACAAACGTCATCAACAGGTGAACCGGCAACAGGCGGCGAGGCCAAAGTCACTATTCCTACTACAGCGAAACCGAATAGAATGTTGCGAAAATGTGTGTAGTGTTCAACCGGTGCTGTGGATTAACAAGCGTTCCGTAATTTAATAGCGAATTAAATGTCGCAGTCATTCGTTACAGTTGGCGAGGAAAAATAATGTGTAATTAAAGTACAGTTACTTATGAAAATAGGGTTGCGTCCGAACATTCATTCATTCATTCATTCATCTTCTACCGCTTTATCCGATCTTCCCTCGGGTCACGGGGAGTCTGTGCCTATCTCAGGCGTCTATGGGCATTAAGGCTGGATACACCCTGGATGGAATGCCAATCCATCGCAGTGCACACACACACACACACACACACACACATTCACACACTAGGGACAATTTTCCAAGGTGCCAATCAACCTACCGTGCATGTTTTTGGACCGGGGGAGGAAACCGGAGAACCCGGAGAAAAACCCCCTTGAGGCACGGGGAGAACATGCAAACTCCACACACACATGGCCGAGACGGGAATCGAACCCGGACCCTGGAGGTGTGAGGCGAACGTGCTAACCACTAAGCCACCGTGCCTCACTTGCGTCCGAACAATTTCTTTAAAAACCTAGGATATACTGAATAATAATAATAATATTAATGATAAGAAGAAGAAGAAGGAGTTCGGTGGCTAAGTTCGCACGTTCGCCTCACACCTCCAGGGTTGTGGGTTTGATTCCCGTCTCGGCCGTCTCGGCCATGTGTGTGTGGAGTTTGTGCATGTTCTCCCCGTGCCTCAGGGGGTTGGGGTTTTTCTCCGGTTTTCTCCGGTTGGTTTCCTCCCCGGTCCAAAAAACATGCACGGTAAGTTGATTGGCACCTTGGAAAATTGTCCCTAGTGTGTGAATGGGAGTCTGTGTCTATCTCAGGCGTCTATGGGCATTAAGGCAGGATGCACCCTGGATGGAATAACAACCCATCACAGGACACACACACTCACACACACACACATTCATACACTAGCCGTGCATGTTTTTAGACCGGGGGAGGAAAAGGGGAGGAAACCAGGAGAACCAAAAGAGGGAGGGAGAAAAAAAAACCCCCTGAGGCACGGGAAGAACATGTACAAACTCCACACACACATGGCCGAGACGGGAATCGAACCCGGACCCTGGCGGACCCCACCGTGGCCCTTTTAAAAAGTAATCAAAAAAAAGGAATTTTACTTTACTTTTATAAAGTAGTTGAAAAGTTACACAACTTATTACATTTTGAATAGGGCCATTTGTAATCTGTAATTTGCAAGGTAAACCTTGGATTAGCAAAAGTATTTATCTACAGGACAATTTATATGTTCAAATAATGTTTTACGTTGTGTAGCGGTTTATTCGTTCCTCTTGAAAAATGAAGGCTATATGACTTTAGTCGCTGCACTTCACAAAAAAAAGAAGAGATAATCACATTTAATATGACTCATAAGATGAAGGGAATTCTGCCGATGTGGAACGATGGAGAGAAAGCGGTAATCCATTCTTGAATGCGAGATCGAGGGTTCAATGAATCTGTAAAACGTTTTTTTCTTCTTTCTTTTCGTAAAATAATGAGAATTGTCTGCCAACAAAGCGTTTGTTTTTTTTTACACTTACAGTGAGGAAAAGTCTCGTTGTCTGTGTCATTTAACACGGTCGAAATCGTGATGGGAAATCGTGGAGATGTTTGTTTATGTTTTTGACCTCATTCACGAAATAAAAACTGCCGAGTTTTCAATTTTATTTTGCTTTACTTTTTTAGGAAGAAATCAGGGGACAGTTTTTTTGTCAAGAATTGAGAGGTTTAGAGATGTGTTACTGAAGTGGTTTATGTAGTGTAGTGTAATGTTGTGTATTATAATGTATTGTATGTAGTGTAATGTATTGTAATGTAGTATAGTGTAGTGTAATATGTTGTAATGTAGTATAGTGTATGTAGTGTATTGTAATGTAGTGTAGTATTGTAGTATTTTGTATTGTATTGTAGTGTAATGTAGTGTAGTGTAGTATTGTGTATTGTAATGTTGTGTATTGTATTGTAGTGTAATGTAGTGTAGTGTAGTATTTTGTATTGTAGTGTAGTGTAGTATTTTGTATTGTAATGTTGTGTATTGTATTGTAGAGTAGTGTAGTGTAGTATTTTGTATTGTAATGTTGTGTATTGTATTGTAGAGTAATGTAATGTAGTGTAGTGTATTGTAGAGAAATGTATTGTAGTGTAGTGTAGTATTTTGTATTGTAATGTTGTGTATTGTATTGTAGAGTAATGTAATGTAGTGTAGTGTAGTATTGTGTATTGTAATGTTGTGTATTGTATTGTAGAGTAATGTAGTGTAGTGTGTATTTTGTATGTAGTGTAGTGTAGTATTTTGTATTGTAATGTTGTGTATTGTATTGTAGAGTAATGTAATGTAGTGTATTGTATTGTAGAGTAATGTATTGTAGTGTAGTGTAGTATTTTGTATTGTAATGTTTTGTATTGTATTGTAGAGTAATGTAATGTAGTGTAGTGTAGTATTGTGTATTGTAATGTTGTGTATTGTATTGTAGAGTAATGTAATGTAGTGTAGTGTAGTATTGTGTATTGTAATGTTGTGTATTGTATTGTAGAGTAATGTAATGTAGTGTATTGTATTGTAGAGTAATGTATTGTAGTGTAGTGTAGCATTTTGTATTGTAATGTTTTGTATTGTAATGTATTGTAGTGTAATGTATTGTAGTGTATTATTTTGTATTGTATTGTTGTAATTGTATTGTAGTTGTATGTTGTATTTAGTTGTAGTGTAATGTGTAGTCTTGTATGTCGTATTTTGTATTGTAAATTGTATTGTATGTATTGTTAGTGTAGTGTACTTTTGTTGTATGTGTAGTGTTGTAGTGTACTTGTGTCTTGTAGTGTGTAGTGTTGTCTTGTATGTATTGTTATTGTATTGTTTGTATTGTAGTGTAGTGTAGTGTAATGTAGTGTAGTGTAGTGTAGTATTTTGTATTGTTGTGTTTTGTATTGTAATGTAGTGTAATGTAATGTAATGTAGTGTGTTTTGAAATGTAGTCTAGTGTAATGAAGTGTAGTGTAGTATTTTGTAGTCTAGTGTATTGTATTGTAACACCGCCAGGGTCCGGGTTCGATTCCCGTCTCGCCCATGTGTGTGTGGAGTTTGTGCATGTTCTCCCCGTGCCTCAGGGGGTTTTTCTCCGGGTTCTCCGGTTTCCCCCCGGTCCAAAAAACATGCCATGGTAGGTTGATTGGCACCTTGGAAAAATTGTCCCTAGTGTGTGGATGTGTGTGTGTGTGTGTGTGTGTGTGTGTGATGTGGTGTGTGTGAGTGTGTGCCCTGCGATGGGTTGGCATTCCATCCAGGGTGTATCCTGCCTTAATGCCCATAGACGCCTGAGATAGACACAGACTCCCCGTGACCCGAGGGAAGATCGGATAAAAAAGCGGTTATAGAAGTAGAAGATGAATGAAGGAAGGAATGAATGTAATGCAGTGTGTATAGTATAGAATAATATCGTGTTTAAAATCTTTTGCGCCGTGGTTTAGGATTCAGTTATAAATAAAACATGTAGTTACAAAATGGTTAAGCGTGAAGAAAATGAGCGCAATCATGGAAATTCATTTTTCAGTTTCCTGGTTACTAAAGCTACCTGTTCTACTGGAGTGTGAAATAAATGCAATAAATGACTTGTTTAGCTAAAGTGCAAAAAAACAAGTATGTCATAAAGGAACAAGTATGTCATAAATCCTCCAGGAAGATGAATTACCAAAGCATGGTTAAGTGGTACAAAATTTGTGTGCTTTCCATATATCATATTATATATATAGTAGATATATATATATATATATATATATATATATATATATATATATATATATATATATATATATATATATATATATATATATATATATATATATATATACACATATACAAATAGTGTATATGTGTGTATATATATATATATATATATATATAGTATATATATATTATATCCTAATATATGTATATATATTTTTATTAATTCATGGTATAATATATATATATATATATATATATATATATATATATATATATATATATCTATATATAAATATCTATATATATGTATATATATATATGGTATATCTATATATATATATATTGGAAAGCACACAAATTTTGTACCACTTTTTGTGTGTGTGTGTGTGTATGTATATATATATATATATATATATATATATATATATATATATATATATAATATATTTGTTTTTTTTTATATACAAAACAGTGTTCAAAAAGCCACCTGATAAAATCTAATAAAACATGACACCAAAACCAGTTACAACACCATAAACATTAAAGGAACGAACCTGGAGGTAAATAAGAGCAGTAGCCACTGGAATTCACCAGCACATTGGTCTTATAGGTGGAGTCAAAGTCATCATCAGCACTGTAGGGGAATATGAAATAATCATACATTTGAACAAAATAATCATTATTTACACCGAAAAGAAGTCATCAGAACAGAATATTATGTGTAATATACTGTATTACAAGGAAAAACAATGAACCTTTTGCCAATAAAGTAGGAAGACCTAAAGTTTACATTAAGCACAGATCTTAACATTTCCAAGTGTTTTTTTTAATGCTAATATCCGTTTTTAATGTAAATTTCTTTCCCTCGCTGCATGTTACACTTTCTCGGTATTTTCCTATAGAAATGTTTGACTAGTGAACTTTTTATTCTTGCATTTTTCAAGTTTGTTGACATTCATAAAGACAAAGTTGACCCCGGGCTGAAAAGATAAGAATTCACAAGACCTCGTCTTTACTTTCTACTGGAAAAAAAAAAAAAACGAATTTAATGAGAATAAATCTGCCGTAAAATATTCCCTTCACAGCCTTTCGGCTGTCTAAACCTCATTTCTGATGGGTTAACAGAAAATTGTTCCAGATAAGAATGGCCTCTCTCAAGGTCTTTACCTCGTTTCATTCGAAAGTAGTTTTTGAATGCCACCATTGGTTCACTCGTTAGAGAAAATCTCTTTAAGGATATTCATTTGTATTAATAATTGATATAAAATGTAATTGCTGTTTCAATGTATACAGATGATCCCCACTTTAGGAACTTTTGTAGGTACAAACACACCTATTCACAAAGGAAAATTTGTTCGGATTCAGGGGAAAAAAAAAATCAATACCCAGCGTCCCGTGTCGCGGAGTAACTAGCTACATGTAACGGCGTTCCGTAATTTAATTACAAAATAAAAGTAACAGAAATTATTCCTAAAACAAAAAAAACCGTGTAATTAAATGACAATTACTTTTGAAAAAAGTAAACGCCCCCCTTCCTTTGTTTTTTTTTTTTTCCCACTTAGAATGTTAATTTCATTAAGTGCCACTTAGTGGACAACGGAAAGAAATAAAATAGGAATCAAATGTAATCAGTTGTTTTTTATAAAGTAATTGAAAAGTTAGATTAAAGGCTATTCTATTGTAATTTTTGCAACTAGAAGTGAGAAAAAAAAATAGAAGTGGAAAATCAGTTCAAATATCTTGTGAGTTTTAGCAGACTGTTTATCTTGCATTACTTTGTCTTGCTTTGCACTTTGAATACTTTTTCTCATTTGTTTGCTCCGCCTCCGACATGCTATCAGTTATTTCATGTCATTTAACTCAAAGCAAAGCAATATATATATATATATATCTATATATATATATATATATATATATATATATATATATATATATATATATATAAATAATGTGCAGGTCATTTGGATGTCACCTGTTGTAAAGCAGAATATCTGGGGTCCAAATCTGGTCGGTGGTGAATCGAAGGTTCTTCACTCCCGGATATTCTGACTGGTTCCATTGCAGATAATAATCATACCAACGCTGGAAAAAAAAAAAAAAGATGGAATAAATTGATGCCACTTCTATCGACACTCTGAGGCCATCAAAACATGAAAACAAACAAATCCTGAAAACAAAATCCTGTTGCATATAAGTGTTGTCATGTCATGGGTTTCTAAACCGCACCACCACCAAGCTGCCACTAGTGGGCCCTTGAGAAAGGCCCTTAACCCTCAATTGCTCAGTTGTAAGTCGCTCTGGATAAAGGCATCTTCCAAATGCTATAAATGTAAATGTAAATGTTTGATTTTTTAGTCTTGCCATTTAAAGGCGATAAAGCCCCCCCTCCCATGCTACTGAGTATAATGGAAGACGATCAGATTGCTGATGTGACTTCAAGGGCACAAAAAGCAAGTTCTTCTCTAGTGTTGTCGGGAACGAGCAGCCAACAGAGAAAGTGTGTTTAAAAGGCCAAAAGCAAGACTTGGTAGTGATAATAGAGCAGCTGGCACACACACACACACACACACACACACACACACACACATGCACATATACACAGAGACAGACCCTTTATATAGATTCACTAGTAAATGTACATAAAGGGTTTGTCTCCATGTGTGTGTGTGTGTGTGTGTAGTCATTTTCACGTTCCTGTTTGGAGGTCAGCGCCGAACATTTTGCAGGTCGGACTTTAACCCCGGACCACAATCAGAGTCACAGGAACAAAGCAGAAACGTCACCGTGAAGCAAACGCAATGGACCGGAGCGTTACATAAACGAGCCTTTATATGAATTTCACTATGCTGGTTTATGAGGACACATAATGGCTGCATTGACAGGTGTGTACACCACAGGGCTGCCATCACTGAGAGGACCATTAACCTCAATAGCGAGCGATGAACCGGAGGCCGGATGCGCCATGCGCAAACGCCACATATTTTGTTTTTTTGTGAAAAACTAAAAATAAATAAATAAATAAATAAATGTCGTACATTAGATCCGTCCTTTCGAACTACCAGTCCATCTGTACATACCATATTTGGAATAGACGAGAACTTTGCCATTGTTCAACAACCCCAACGACTACACAATGCCGAATATAAACAAGAGCGTAAGAAAAAGGATAAGAAAACCAAAAATATGAGAAATTATTTACAAATATCTGCACATCTAAACTCTTTCTATATGCCTTGCCATATAGAGTGCACAGTAATATTGCAGTGTATGAAGTTGTAATAGTAATAAATGAATGTCCAAAGAGTATTTCATCCAAAGAGTGAAAATAAATAAATAAATAGCATATTTCTCCCGCGTTGTTAAAGCATCCGTCTCAAGGTTTCTTGTTTCCTCTCAAGATCCCTTTCCGAGAAAGTCTTTTTTTTTTTCTTTCGCCCGGATCGCTCATTACGAACAAAATTACGGATGAACTTAGTAAACGATGTGAAAACTTCGTAAAGCTGTCCGGCGAAATGGTCACCGTTCGATGAGCAAAATGAATCCGAATCGAAGTGAAACTGAGACGATATCTTTATTTCTATAAAAGTGGAGTCGGTAGTGAGACAGACAAACGCAGCTCCTTATTTCACACATGGAAGATCAGGGGGGTTGGGAAATAAATAAATAAATAAATAAATAAATAAATAAATCAAATTGATCAATCAGAAGAGGCCATAGGGGCACGGTAGCTTAGTGGTTAGCACGTTCGCCTCACACCTCCAGGGTCCGGGTTCGATTCCCGTCTCGGCCATGTGTGTGTGGAGTTTGTGCATGTTCTCCCCGTGCCTCAAGGGGGTTTTTCTCCGGTTTCCTCCCCGGTCCAAAAAAAAAAAACATGCACGGTAGGTTGATTGGCACCTTGGAAAATTGTCCCTAGTGTATGATTGTGTGTATGAATGTGAGTGTGTGTGTCCTGAGATGGGTTGGTATACCATCCAGGGTGTATCCTGCCTTAATGCCCATAGATGCCTGAGATAGGCACAGCCTCCCCGTGACCCGAGGGAAGATCGGATAAAGCAGTAGAAGATGTATGAAGAGGCCATATTAAGAATTGCGTTTTGGGAACATAGAAAGGATTTAATAGTGCTTAGATGTGTGTGATTCTTTACCCGTTTTTTTTTGCTATATTCCAATTTAAATGGGAGATAAAATGAGGCGTAAATTTATCCGCTGTGATAATCTGTCTCTAGGAAAAAAAAAAAAAAAAAAAAACACTTTCAGATCAACTTTGTGATCTTGATAACAACGAACGACACAATGTTTAATATAAAGCTACGAATCGTCTTTGAAACGAAAGCTGCGACGATGTTATTACTGCTGAACGATTCTCCCGACAGGGGACATATCGTTAAAAAAAAAAAAAAAAAAAAAAAAAACGTCTACAAAATGAAATGGAAAAGCGAAGCATTTAAAATGGGCAGATGCTCACCTTCTGTCGACAGCGCTGTCGCAATCAGACAGAATATGGGCCGCGTCTGGGTTTACACCTCAGCTCGTTTGGAAAAAGAAGCGGGATGTGATGACGAGATCACTATCATGCATCATGAGCGGTTTGATTCTTTGAATCTTGTTCGTTCGAACGAACGAATTTGAGTCATTTAGATTCAGATCAGACATGCAATGCACCGCATGCACCCAGGATTTTCATTTCGGTGCGTCTGTACTAAGAATTAAAACCTTTCCCCCCCCCCAAAAAAAGAAAAAGGCGAATCCGACATTAATCACCCCGATGATACAGATCCCAAGCAGTCAGCTAGAAGGTGACTGACAAATTGTTTGCGTGCTTTGGGGAGCTCTATAAAAGTGCCCTGGGTCTAAAGACAGGTAAGCCCATTGATTACGGAAATCAATCTCGCAGACTTAATTGAATTAAATACTATTCACTGCCGTCTACAGCAACCTCCGATAGGCCTCCGAGAGTAGGATCAGCGCAGGAGCCGTGTGAAGCACCGGCTATGCAAATGTTTGGCCCATTAGAAGCAAATATCATTATTTATTTAAGTAAATATCATTACATTTACATTTGCAGGTTTTGGCAGACGCCCTTATCCAGAGCGACTTACAACTGAGCAATTGAGGGTTAAGGGCCTTGCTCAAGGGCCCACCAGTGGAAGCTTGATGGTATAATAATAATAATAATAATAATCCTTTATTGGTCACATATACATTACAGCACAGTGAAATTCTTTTCTTCGCATATCTCAGCTTGATGTTGGTAGCTGGGGTCAGAGCGCAGGGTCGGCCATGATACGGCGCCCCCTGGAGCACAGAGGGTTAACAGTCTTGCTCAAGGACCCAATGGTGGCAGCTTGGCCATATCGGGGCTCGAACCCGGATCTTCCGATCAGCAGCCCAGCACCTTAGACCACTGAGCTACCCCCTCCCATGGGGTTTGAACCCGTAGTCTTCTGGTCCAGAGGCCAACACCTTAACCACTGGGCTGCCACGTCCCATTAGTTTTATATTTATGGCATTTGGCAGAGACATTGAGAGTTACTGAGAAAAAAAATGCGTAATTAAACGACGGTCACTTTTGAAAATGTTAAATATGGCGCCGAAAAATGTAACAACAATTTAATTCTGATGCAGCTCAGTTTCCAGGAAATATAACCTACTGTTTCCAAAATGATGTTACCTTAGAGTGATCGTTTCAGTAAGCGCCACCTAGTGGACAAATGAAAGTACTCAAATGTAATTAGTTAATTGATAGTAATGAAGTAATTGAAGTTACACTACTTATTACATTTTGAATAGGGTCCTTAATAATCCGCAATCTATTACATTTCCAAAGTAATAACCTTCCCAACACAGGTTGTATTTAAGTGGTTGAGGGCCTTGCTCAAGGGCCAAACGGGACCGAATCCTGGGCCGAAAAACCAAAACTGAAAATGTCTTATTTTAAAATAATATTTGAAAATGCTTTTTCTATGATTTGATTATAGATATATAGATATATATATATATATATATATATATATATATCTATATATATATATATAAAATTTTATATTTTTATATTATTATATATATATATATATATATATATATATATATATATATATATATTGCAACTCATCTCTAAATTGGAAAAAAAAAACAAACAAACGACAAACCGATAAAATAATCCCAATTTTGTATTGCACAAACAAAAACAAGCGTTCCGACTAAATATTTTATCATTCGTTCATTCGTTATTCGACTTCTCTCTCGGGTCTCGGGACCTTGTATTTCACTATGAATTTTTAAGCGTCTGCAATCACTGGCGTGTAAGAAGACCGGTGTGGCAAACCAACACCCGTAATAATAATATACCCATACCCATAATTAATATGTTCCTCTCCTTTCTTTCCTCAGGACACTCGTTCCGAAGCAAACATTGTTTACTGGAATCGACACGCATTGACGGATGTCACCAAAAGGGGGAGGTGCTACAGACGGCAGCTGTTTCGAGGAAAGACACGTAGGATTTCACAGCATTCGTAAATATGTTTACACACACGGCAGTTCACTCCCACAGATACACGTGATCTGAAAACCGAGTGATATAAAATATTCCACATGATATCTGATGTGTACCGTGGTTAATGGGGTGTTATGAGTAAAATAAATGGATGTATATATATATATATATATATATATATATATACTATATATCTATATGATATATATATATATATATATATATATATATATATATAAAAATACTCACTTTGTCAGTAGTAGCTATAACAGTCAGTAATAGTAACTTAAACTATTATTATATTCAACTTAAAATATTAAGATGGCCTAATACTAGTACTAACGTTTTCCGACATTTTTACGAAATATTTTAGTAAATAATACCTAGACAAGGGCTATCCAATCGGGCCAGACCAGGCCCCTGAGGTAATTAGTTCCCGCCCTCTAAATATAGCGTGACAAAGACGTATCTAGAATAAAGTTTATATTAGTCGGAAAATATGACAGTTACGACATCGCGAGACGTTAAGCGAGTGGCGCCCTCTCTGGTGAGACGTGGTGACTGACAGACATTTCTTAGGTTTATTTCTTCCTTCCCACACAAAATCGACAAATTGAGTGTAAAAACAAAACCCTGTTATTACAAAACATATATAGTTTGAATGTAGTGGTTTTGTTTTGCTTCAAAATACAATTTGAATATGTTTGTAAAAAAACAACAAAAACAAAACAATGCATCGATTCAATGTAGTTTCAAAATACAACATGTAAACATGTTTTAATGTAGAAAAAGCCTACATGGGTGTCTTAAGATTCAAAAATACAACATATGAGCTGTTATAATGCCGTCGTGGCCAACTCATTTGGGATACTTTTCATGAACCCCCCCCCATATGACAAACTACTTGAATAATAACCTAGAATGTTACGTGTGCATGTCATTGTGTACCCATTATTAACATTATTGACACAATCTTTCAACGTTGTTTTGTTTGTTATTGATCTGCCCTTAATTATCCGTGCAATAAGAACCATAGGAGAATTTTTGCGTCACGCACGATCGGAGAACTTCATCCTAAACTTTTGCACCTCGCGAATTTTCAATCCTGCTTCCAAAAAACCATTCAGGGGAAAAAAAAAAAAACATTAGCCCCTTGAAGCCAGCTATGATTTTTACGACACGGCTCGGAGCGCGCTTTGCAGTTTGGTGAACTGTGTTAATGTGCATGCAGGGTTTAAATTGGCAGCGAGGGAGTGGAGCTCCGTTACATTCACTCCGTAAACGGCTAGAATAGCTCCGGAAATGTAAACAGCAGCACAAAGCACATGAAAATAAGGATAATACGATTATTATATATTATATATGTTATATATCCTTTGTACACCTTCATAGAGAAATGCGTCGCGGTATCTTGTGCCAGAAATGAGGCAGTAAGTATACATAAATAGCGCATAAACAAATACGTTGTTTTCATTACATTTCAAGATACATTCGTGGTATTTAAATCCATTATAACACACACATATATATATATATATATATATATATATATATATATATATATATATATATATATATATATATATATATATATATATACGTTTCTTACGAAGCTTTCCAGCTCCTAAATACCAATTTGATCTCTATTTACACACCGATATCTACCTTCATCAATAATACTGCTTCTTTAATACTGTTTATGAGCTTGTTTAACCCGTTGTGTGCTGAATCAGGTGTATCAGAAAACAATGTTTCAAGAAAAACATCCAAAAATATAATTAGGCCATTTGTAAACACCAAAGTAAGTGTTTTTTTTGTATGTAAATTGTGCATTATAAACATTCCAAAAAACATTATTTTATCTATATTATTGTTTTTGGTTTTGTTTTGTTTTTTTACGTTGACGCCACAAACAGTTAATTGCAGTGATGCAATTTTAAATTTTGACAATTAAATAATATTGTCATTATTTATGACAATTAAAAATGACATTTTTTTTTAATATGTGAGCATCGGTTATTGTATAACATGCTGAATTTGCATCTAATTTGTTCTAAATATATTCATTTGTTTTGTTATATTCTTATTAGGGCTGTCAATAGATTCAAATCGATCCATCGTACGATTGCCATGAGTTACCGTCTTTCTATTCTCAATGTACCATAAATGAATACCTTTCATGTTTCTAATACTCTAAACTAATTTTAGAGTAATGTTCGAAATATATGCATTTCACTCAAATTATCTCCCTTTAAGAAAAGCGTTAAAACAGTGAGTCGCCGTTTTAACCGGTAAATATGGTGCGTGGCTCCTTTAAGAATTCTGTTCCGGTTTTGGTTGCTTTCCAAAGCATATTACATACAGTAATATACAGCAATATAGTGGTATATAGAAATTTCTGCTCGAGTGGCTTTGTTGTCCGGGTCTCGTTTATTCGCCAACATGACACAGATTGAAGGAACAGCTCACTCACGCTACGTTAATCAAATGATCGTTAATAAAATTAGTGCCGTCAAACGAATTTGCGAACTTTGACAGGGGTAATTTTGGTTTTAAGCAATTGCTATAATATGATACGTGTACTGTATGTAAGGAATGTTTGTATAAATGGTGGCGCTCAGTCTTACCATGTTAAGCCAAATGTTGGTGGTGAGAACCTGATTTTTTTCATCCTGTAAAAGAAAAAGTGAGACAAGCATTTACTTCATATTTCATTTAGTTAATATGACAGAAACATTGGCACTGGGGCACTAAAACAACATTCATTTAAAAAGATTTTATGCATATAACCAAAGAGCATCAGGGTGAATTGGATGGTTGAAATATAGACGGATTGATAACACTAGACTAACTCGACTAGGTTAAGGTAAATATTGAATCTGCGCAAGCCGACGGATCTCCGCGGCCGTAGAGGAGACTACCCGCTTTGTAAAATAAAATAACATTTTTAAAATTTTAAAAAACACAAAGCGTCTCCGGCTCTGTTATGAAGATGGAACTGTGCTGCATTAAAACCACATAAGGCAGAAATGTCTAACAATAGAACAATGGAAATAATGCAATCCTGATCCAACTGATGCGTTCCGTTATTTTCATTATTGAAGTTATTTTAAGTTTATTTCTAGATATTTACAGAATATTTATTTGAAGTATTGTGGAATATTTCACTTATTGCTTGTATTGTCTTGTGTAGTCTGTGTTGTCTTGTGTTGTCTTATATAGTCTTGTATAGTCTGTGTCGTCGTCTTGTGTAGTCTTGTGTAGTCTGTGTCGTCTTGTGTAGTCTGTATTGTCTTGTGTAGTCTTGTGTCGTTGTCTTGTGTAGTCTGTATTGTCTTGTGTAGTCTGTGTTGTCTTGTGTAGTCTTATATTGTGTTGTATAGTGTGTTGTCTTGTGTTGTCTTGTGTAGTCCTGTGTTCTTTTTAGTCTGTGTGTGTGTCTGGTGTAGTCTGTAGTCTTGTATTGTGTAGTAGTATGTAAGTCTGTGTCTTATTTAGTGTGTTGGTAGTGTAGTCTTGTGTTGTCTTGTATAGTGGTCTGGTGTCTGTATTGTCTGTAGTC
>JACRUU010000021.1:9203013-9295513 GCA_030449085.1 Kryptopterus vitreolus
TCTCTATACATCCCTCCAGCAGATTTGTGGATGGCTATGGATGGACAAACGAGAGAGAGAGAGAGCGAGAGAGAGAGAGAGAGAAATGGAGGGGGTGAAAATTTATGATTGCAGCTTCCAGCGCTTCACTGCTAAAGCATGTTTGTCTTTCTCTCTCTCTCTCCCTCTTTTGCTTCGTTTCATTCTCTTTTCCTTCGCCACAATAAAGCAGTGCAGTAACCTATTCTACAGGTATAGCAGAAACGTAGCGCTGAAAGACGTTACAGAGCCGGGTTCCGTTACAGCACGGGGAAGAAAAAAATTCCCCTCTGCAAATCTTTACACCTTTATCACTTGTACGGTCTAAGTGAAGTGAAGAAACAACACACACACACACACACACAAACACATATATATATATATATATATATATATTTATACCTACCCGGACCAAAGTGGAGAATCCAAACAAAGTCAAAGCCAAAGAGTGCCACATTCCAAGTGTGAAACGGAGGAGAGACGCAGAGAAAGAGAGAGAGAAGGAAAAACAGATCCAAAGGGAGAACGAGAGGAAAAGAGAAAAAAATCCCGTACGAAGAGGAGGAAGGCAGGAGGATGCTGTGATTCCAGCACTGAGTGGAATGAATGAGAAAGGGACAGCGAGGCAGAAAGAGCGCCTACGCCGGCTTCTCTGAGCTGACACCGAATCACAGTGAGTGAGAGAATGAAAGGGGGGTGGGTGTATGGGGGGGGGGGGGGGGGCATCTGATTGATTTTAGTCGCACGAGTCAGCTCTCTCTCTCTCTCTCTCCTCTCTCTCTCTTTGCCCTATCCCTCCTCCCCTCACTCAAGGGTTGGTTAAGAGAATAAAAAGGTGCTGTGGGAGAGCTACTTATGGTGTCGCTCTTATTGATGTACTCGGAGGGGAAAAAAGAAAAACCCCCGTCTGGTCCGTAGAAAACTGCGTAGACGTCCCATCAGACGTCTAACATTCAGGCTCTGTTGTACGTGTATAGTGCGCTTAACAATGGACAAAAACTCCACCGAATGTCCGTGCATTACCCATCCTTTGTTGTGGAGGGAGGTCGCAGTAAATTAAATGCCATCTGTTTTGGCCCGAGCCATCGTCGTAGACGTTTGATATTAATTACAGGCCGTCCTCAAAGTTGCTCAGGAACTTCTTTATTGCGAAACATCTTCAGATGCACAGCGAGTCTCCGTTTCAAGCCAAAAAAAAACCCATCCAGAGCAGAGAAAACACCCCAAACATGTCTGTTTCAATCAAATGAAAATATCCTTAACTATATTAAACTACTTTAGGATTATATTAGGATTATATATTAGAATTAGGATTATAATTACATACTTCACATTCCACAAAATCACCGAGATACGTTGAACATAAAAATACGAATGTGTTCATGAGACTACCGAATGGGAAAATTCATTCATTCATTATTTTCTACGAATGGGTTCATGAGACTACCGAATGGGAAATTCATTCATTCATTCATTTTCTACCGCTTTATTCGATCTTCCCTCGGGTCACGGGGAGTCTGTGCCTATCTCAGGTGTCTATGGGCACCCTGGATGGAATACCAACCCATCGCAGGGCACACACACACACACATTCACACACTAAGGACAATTTTCCAAGGTGCCAATCGACCTACCATGCATGTTTTTTTTTTGGACCGGGAGGAAACCGGAGAACCCGGAGAAAAACCCCCCAGGCACGGGGAGAACATGCAAACACTACACACACATGGCCGAGACGGGACTCGAACCCGGACCCTGGCGATGTGAGGCGAACGTGCTAACCACTAAACCACCGTGCCCCTCCGAATGGGAAATATCACAGAAATGGAATCTTCATAACTAATGGGGAAGGTTTTGGTAGGTGTTCATAATAATAACTTGCTAAAACAAGACACAAAAACAAGCAAATTTTATTTTATTTTTTTGCAATATCCATATTTTACATGAGCCATAAAATACTGTGTGTGTGGGGGGGGGGGGGAGGGGGGGCATCGAGGCTTCCTTCCCCGTACCATCAATTGCGAAAGACGTAATGATGCATGAGATGCCGTAACCACTACAGGCCATATTTACCGAGGCCTTATTTTCCCGTAAATTCGTGCAATTTCTGATTGCTCCTCATACTGACTCTGATTTTTGTATTCACATTCACTTTTGACAGTTCTACTTCAGTGATCTGATGATTTAATTCATACCCCCTTTTACATTCATCATTGACACAGATGGTGCTGTGGATACGATTAAGTGACAGCCTCCACACAAACCACCTCCCAGCACCCACAAGTTGGTGTTTTGTTTTGCCCATCATTGAGCATCGACCGGACCGTTCGTCGTTCCTACGTCTTTCATAAAGGAATCCCTCAGCATTGCCTCCCCCGCCCCATGCTCCCGGGTTACTCACAACGTCATAGACCCTGTAAATACGCGTTAATCATTACCTCATATAGCACCACCAAACTCCAGTGCCACGCTGATATTGCTCCTCTTCAGACGTTTCCGTACACTAGCTGTGAATGTTTTGAACGGCAGCACTCTCTTCATCCGTTTTTGTTGTCTTCCCGTCTGTGTTTACTCAATTTACTGCCATGGCCAGTCAAATTCTCATGCACACGTCCAACCATCCCGGCCCAGGCGCTTTATCCCCACATATAGAGAAATTGCCACCGTTCGCCTGTGTCGTCCCCGCCACCTAATGAACATCCCTCCCAACGACTGTGGCCACCCCCACCTTGAGCTAATACCGTCCTGAACTCTACCTACCATGCCTCCCACCCACGTTGTGGCGATTCCAGTCTAATCCTATGAAATGACCCTTTCCTACCACATATCTATAACCCATTTATTTGTATAATACCACGTGAAATCTTTTTGTTCTTAATCATGTACAAAGTGTGTTAGTGCTTACTGGTGGCCACCCGCTACCGCCCCTCGTGTATTCCGATTTGCTCCCCTTTGCCTTTTGTTCGTTTTTTCTATTTTCCCACCCTGTCTGTCCTATAGTTGGTTGATTTCCCCCGGCCCTTTCGTTTGGGAGGCCCCGTCTTTCTATCAAGCTCGCTATTTTTTCTTGTGAATAACAACTTGTGCCCCGTCCCCCGCCGCTTCCAATTTATCCGCTCCATCATCCGCATTTTTACCCTCGAGGGAGTGCACACCCTTCTTTGTAGAGGAGTTTTCTCCTGCGCCCCTCCCCCCCCGCTGTTCCGCCCCGCTTTTCGTAGTTATTTCTGTGTTTGTTAATTATTTAGTAATTGTCCCCTTTATTCCCTTTCCCCCCCGCCCCCCCCCCCCCCCGAGCATCGTGACCAATGCTGCGATTTTGGACGGGACTCCTTTGTTTTTTGACCACGGTTTTCAACTTTTTTTTTGTTTCCCCCGATTTGTGTTTTTCCCCTTGTCATTTTGTCGCCCCGTATCCTCCCCGCCCCTTTCCCTTCCTCTCCCCTTTGCCGTTCCCTGTTCCCTCGCCCGGGCTTGATATATGTTCTTTACCCCCCTTGCTTTGCTTGCCGGGTGGGCCCCCTGCTCCCGTTCCTTCTCCGGTCTGGGACGGGTTTTCTGGCGCCCCGTGGGCTTAGAGTATATTTGACTATTTCAACTTACACTTCAAAGTTTTTTACTAATGCTATTAAACTTAAGTGGTCCCGAATGTATTGCAGACTTCGGTTAATGAAGGAAGATGAGCCAGCGAGAAGACTAGATCTAGCTCATAGGAATACCAGCCTTCCTATTTTTTTTTGGCCCCGCACCACGTTCACCCAAACAACATTCACACCCACCCCTAGACCTTCCATTTCCACGGACCCGCCGCCCTTGCACCCCACCCCGACCCCAGGCCGTTCAGGAATCTTGCAAGATGCACAAACTTCTGATGGGTACGTCTAGACGAGTCTTTTCTGAATAACCCTGCAGGAAGCGCAAGGGGACAGGCGAGCGCAAACAGCTGCGGAGCAAAGGAAAAGCCTGATTTTTTCTTCAGGCCTGCCCCAGAAGACGGCCGGGTTACTATTAACGGCCCCTCGGGAGGTGTGAGACTGTTTTGGTTCCTTTTTTGAAGTTGTTGTTTTCCGTCTTATCCCCTTTTTTTCCTGATCCAATCCCCCCAAATAAAAACAAAAATAACCACACATGATTTTGAAAAATTTCCAGTCATTTTAATCTTGTGTAACCCGATACATGTGAAGAAGCGCTAAATGCAGGCCCCACAATTCTTTTTCCCCCCCGCCATTGACCCCCCACCACGCGCCCCTGCCCTTCCCCGGATCCTCCCTCTGATGACAACCCTCGCTCCCCGCTCCCCCCCTCGTGTGTTGTGGGGCTTCCGGTATGCCCGTTGCTTTAGCCAGGAGATGCTATTTATTGAGCCCCACAAATACCCCGCACCCCCCCCCCCCCCACCCCCCCCCCTCCAGGCCCAAGCCCAGTACCCCCCCATCCATCGCCCAAACAACGGCTCACGGCAGGAAGGTATTTCCGTCCACATCTGAGCCGACCCGTAGGGCCCCTGGCCACAGTGCTTCTTGTCCCCGCTCCGAGTGAGTTACTACTCATACTTGCCCAGCAACTTAAACCTCTCGCCCCCCCCCGTCCCCCTTTATTCCCCCCCCCCGTCCCTATAATGACTTCCTGACGATAATGCGCCCTGTCACGACGCACAAGCCGTCTCAAAGCGGTTCACTCAAAATGACAATGATTGTGTGTGTGTGTGTGTGTGTGTATGTGTGTGTGTATATGTATATTATATATATATATATATATATATATATATATATATCTAGCGCTATAGAGGCACTGTGGCTTAGTGGTTAGCATGTTCGCCTCACACCGCCAGGGTCCAGGTTTGATTCCCATCTCGGCCATGTGTGTGTGGAGTTTGTGCATGTTCTCCCCGTGCCTCAGGGGGGTCTTTCTCCGGCTTTTCCGGTTTCCTCCCCGGTCCAAAAACTTGCACGGTAGGTTGATTGGCACCTTGGAAAAATTGTCCCTAGTGTGTGTGTGTGTGTGTGTGTGAATGTGTGTGTCCTGCAATGGGTTGGCATTCCATCCAGGGTGTATCCTGCCTTGTAATGCCCATAGACGCCTGAGATAGGCACAGGCTCCCCGTGACCCGAGGGAAGATCGGATAAATAAAGCGGTAATCGGTAGAAGATGAATGAATGAATATATAGCGATTTTAAACGAAACAACAATGAGCTATTTGTTCGTTTTTATTTTACGTTTTTCTATAATTATCCTCTATTTTGAATCTAATCGTATTAATACATAATCCACAGGTAATACTGTAGGCGAGGCTGTATTTTTATCTCATTAAAAATTCATCACGCTCATTACTTAGCCACGGCAACGTTATAAAGCCGGAATTGGCGTTTGGATTATAAATGGGTGTGGCACGACGGCGCAGTGAGAAGTGTTAACGGATTCGCAGCACAGCGCTTTAATCCCGAGCTTCCAGAACCGTGTTCCTCGTGCGTCGTAGGTGCTTAATAAGCCCCAGGTTGGTTTATGACAGCGTGTGTGTGTGTGTGTGTGTGTTAACGGTGCCGTGTAATAGACTTCCGTGCTGTTGCCATAACGCTCTCGTGATTGATTTCACATTCTATGCAGATTCCTGACCAGGATGAATTGGATCGAGGGATTTTGATTGGAGAAGCAAAAATCGTTTATTACGTTTATTTTAGTATAGTGTAAACCGAATTAAAGGTTTTTGTTGTTTCGTTTAAAATCGCTATATATTCATTCATTCATCTTCTACCGCTTTATCCGATCTTCCCTCAGGTCACGGGGAGCCTGTGCCTATCTCAGGCGTCTATGGGCATTAAGGCAGGATACACCCTGGATGGAATACCAACCCATTGCAGGACACACACACACACACACACACACACACACATTCATACACTAGGGACAATTTTTCCAAGGTGCCAATCAACCTACCGTGCATGTTTTTGGACCGGGGAGGAAACCGGAGAACCCGGAGAAAGACCCCCCTGAGGCACGGGGAGAACATGCACAAACTTTAGCAAGGCATTTAACCCTCTGCGCTCTAGGGGGCGCTGTGTCATGGCTGACCCTGCGCTCTGCAAACAAGCTGGGATATGTGACGAAAGGATTTCACTGTGCTGTAATGTATATATGACAAATAAAGGCTATTCAATTCGAAAATAAGATTTAAAGCGTGCGTTGACAATAAACTACATCTCCCACAATGCGTGCGACTACGTTACCTGCCAAGTGACGGCATCCCGCCACTAGAGTGCAGCGCATCCGCCCAGAAAGATGGGAAAGTGAATACATGTTTGTGCTTCGAATAGAAAAAAACGCTATGTGTTATGAGGCGACGTCGCTCATCAAACACTATATAGTGTCTTATAGTTACACCCGCCCCTCCGCGGGCAACCATAATCCCGATGCGGCCCACAGTGGCGACAAGTTTCACATTCCTGTCCCCTTAAGGGCACAAACAAGCTCCAGAATCCGCCCTAAATAGGACCTAAAATACGTCCACATGACTCCTCGCTGCTGCGACTTGTGATCCGTTTCATCATGGGTCATTGTGCAGATCAAAAAGGTCTATGGTGCTATATTCAATAGTGCAGGCTACAGCAGGAGGCAGGAAATGTCTTCGAGTCCATTCCCGGTTTATAATTGCTGGCTGAAAACACATTTGTTCATTCAAGCCTGTTGCTCCCGGAACCGAGGTCAAATATCACGGACACCTCACCGTCAGATGTGATTTTTGCCTCCATTCGCTGCTCCTTTCCTGTGAAGTGCGTTCCGCTAGTGCTCTTTGTGGAGATTTGTGCGTATTCACCCACAAGAGTGTTAGTAAAGTCCGTTACTGATTTAGGGTGAGGAGGACTGCGGTGCAGCGTCCCAATTCATCCCCGAAAGATGTTTAATAGGCTTGAGCTCGGAGCCCTACTGCCGACTAATCAAGATCCTCCACTCCAAAGCCATACCTCCATGTAAGCCATATCTTCACGGAGCTGGCTCTGGGCATCATTCAAGTAAAGGACAGAGCGTACAGAGACGTCCTACACTATTGTGTGTTTCCAGCTTTGTGGGTTTGGGGGAAGAACCAGCATTTTAGTCCATATAGTTCAATGGATTTTGATTTGTACAGAACTTTTAACAGCGTCTCAAAGCAGCTTTACACAGATAATGCAGTAAAAAAGGTATTTCGGTATAGGGTTAGAAAATTGTCCCTTACGAGCGAGACGGTGGAGACTGTGGCAAGGAAGAGGGACCCCGTCCTCATCGGGGTGACACCAAATCTGTCTGTTTATTACAGCTTATTACTATTGCTGGTGATCAAAGGTAATGTAAACGGTAGCCTTGTGTCAGTGATGCAGTAATATATATATATATATATATATATATATATATATATATATATATATATATATATATATATATATATATATATATATATATATATATATAGGGGCACGGTGGCTTAGTGGTTAGCACATTCTCCTCACACCTCCAGGGTCCGGGTTCGATTCCCGTCTCGGCCATGTGTGTGTGGAGTTTGTGCATGTTCTCCCCGTGCCTCAGGGGGTTTTTCTCCGGGTTTTCCGGTTTCCTCCCCGGTCCAAAAACATGCACGGTAGGTTGATTGGCACCTTGGAAAAATTCTCCCTAGTGCATGAATGTGTGTGTGGGTGTCCTGTGATGGGTTGGCATTTCATCCAGGGTGTATCCTGCCTTAATGCCCATACACCCATGTATATGGCCCATGCATATATACATATATACATGTAACACTGTATTTATATATATATTGTATGTATATATAATGTATATAATACATACATACATGCATATATACTCATTTGAGATCTTATCAACCGGACAACAAACACTCAAGATTTCTATAAATGGTCGCGATTAACAATGAATTAACAGTGAAAGTGAAACGTCAACAAAATAAACTTCATAATGTAAGTCTACAAAAATGTCGCTTTCACTTTCTTCGGCTTAGCCTCAATGATTAGGGATCACCGCTATGTGAAAAGAGCATTGTTAACTATAATGTATTTTGATCGACAAATCCAAATGAACTGATCTGAATTGAAAATCACGCCACACACACACACACACACACACACACACTCAATTTCTGTTTTATATATGTAAAACCTTTTTAATAGATCCAAATTAATTGCTGTACTTCGCCTGTTAATTTGCAATCATTAGCGCATATTACCAGACGCTAACACATGCACTATAGTTGCCAAAATCATATTATTGTGTGTGTGTGTGTGTGTGTGTGTGTGTTGTGTGTCCTACAGCAGGATGTTCTATCAAGCAAAATCAGAATGAGAGTGGAGTGTAAATGAATGTTCAGAAAAAAGTGTAATGTAGCGAGAGAAAAAGAAAAAGCCCTCTTTATTTGTACTCGCACACATTCACACAGATTGTGAGAGTTAAGTGGTTAATGGGAGTAGGCAGGTTACTGAGAGGGCATAAGAACTCATTAGAATATGTTTTATTAAATCAAATATAGAAGAAAAAAAAACACACGCTACAGCGCCACGGGCAACGCTTCATTTTCCGTAAGTGTCTCACAGAGAGTCTCTTTAATGTTGCTGGTTAGCTCTAAACCAGTCTGGAAAATAGAGCACAACAGTATATATATATATATGTGTGTGTGTGTGTGTGTGTGTGTGTGTGTGTGTGTGTGTGTGTGTGTGTGTGTGTGTGTGTGTGTGTGTATATATATATTATATAATATATATATATATATATATATATATATATATATATATATATATATATATATATATAATATTGGATCTACTGGATATTAATTGGATCTACTCTATTTTCTATTATATATATATATATATATATATATATATATATATTTTTTTTTCCTTTCTCTAAATATCCCTATTCCTGATCATTATTTTATGTTCTCCAGGAACAGCTCAGAGGTTTCATCTATTAGGGCCCGAGCACTGCAGTGCACATGGCCGTCTTGTTTTCCTTCAGATTATTTATTTATTTGTTTTGTTTGTTTGTTTATGTTTTCAACCTTTCAGGCACTTTTGGGGATCTTAACATACTGTCATGAAACTCGGCAGTCAGGTTGGAATCTGCAATCATTAGGCTGTGTGTGTGTGTGTGTGTGTGTGTGTGTGTGTGTGTGTGTGTGTGTGTGTGTGTGTGTGTGTGTGTGTGTGTGTGTGTGTGTGTGTGTGTGTGTGTGTGTGTGTGAGCGTGTGTGTTTGAAGTGAGGGATGGATGTATGTTGAGGGCTTTTTAATTGACAAATTGCTGGAAGCTGCATGCACCCTGAGCCAATGTGCTTAGTTAAACTCTTCTTCTCATTTGCCTCCCTAAACTGCTGAGACAGGATAGAGGGAATGAGACAGAGAATAAGGAGAAAGAGAGAGAGAGAGAGAGGGAAAGAGAGAGAGAGAGAGGGATGGGGGGGGGGGTGGTAGAAAAGAAAACAGATTACCCTATTACTCCAGGGTGCCCTTCTGAAACCTCGACCGGGAGGGTGGGGCTGCTGGAGTGGTGTGCGCAGATGTGCACTGAGCGTGTGCACTGCGTGTGTGTGTGTGTGTGTGTGTGTGTGTGTGTGTCGGACTCCTGCAGTATGTATCTTTTTACACTACATCGCTCTCGGATAAGAAACAGAGTCAGAGTCGGTTGCATGTGCACCTGCGTAACACACAAACAAATAATAAAAGCCGACAGTAAACAGCGTTTATTACCCAAATCGCCCCAATGTTTCGATTTTAAACGCGGATCTCGGCCAAACCGTTCTATAATATATACAAGCTGAGTAAGTAAAAGAAGTGGAGTCATGTATTATTTATTTTTAATGGAGAAGTCTTAAAAGGTTGTAGTAGAGAAAATAAAAAGTGTGTATATATATATCTATATATATATATATATATATATATATATATATATATATCAATTAGGCAATATAGAGTAGGAACCAACACCTAGATTTTAATTCAACGTGGGGTATAAGGAATTAATAATAATTAATTAATTAATGATAAATATTTTATTCATTCATTCATTCATCTTCTACCGCTTTATCCGATCTTCCCTCGGGTCACGGGGAGTCTGTGCCTATCTCAGGCGTCTATGGGCATTAAGGCAGGATACACCCTGGATGGAATGCCAACCCATCACAGGCACACACACACATTCACACACTAGGGACAATTTTCCAAGGTGTCAATCAACCTACCGTGCATGTTTTTGGACCCGGGGGGAAACCGGAGAACCCGGAGAGAAAAACCCCCTGAGGCACGGGGAGAACATGCACAAACTCCACACACACATGGCCGAGACGGGAATCGAACCCGGATCCTGGCGGTGTGAGGCGAACATGCTAACCACTAAGCCACCGTGCCCCCTAAATATTTTATTAATAATTTAAAAAACAATTAAATAAACTTGTTGATAGGAAAACTTGCTCTCTCTTTCTCTCGTTTTTCAGATGAAGCTGTTTATCATCAAGGTAATAAGTAAATTAGCTTAATATGTTTGACATTTGGCTCGTTCTTTTTAGCCTAAAATAAACCTTTCCTCTGTTTTTTTTTTTTTTTACTGGTAGTTATTTATTCCCAGTATTGTAAGTAAGGTTACTTTGGAAATGTGAATAGATTACATTACAAATGTTCAAAATGTAATTAGTTTTATAACTTTTCAGTGAGGGTGGTTTAGTAGTTAGCACGTTCGCCTCACACCGCCAGGGTCCGGGTTCGATTCCTGTCTCAGGTCATGTGTGTGTGTGAGTTTGTGCATGTTCTCCCCATGACTCAGGGGGGTTTTCCTCTGGGTTCTCCGGTTTCCTCCACCGGTCCAAAAACATGCAGGTTGATTGACACCTTGGAAAATTGTCCCTAGTGTGTGAATGTGTGTGTGTGTCCTGTGATGGGTTGGCATTCCATCCAGGGTGTATCCTGCCTTAATGCCCATAGACGCCTGAGATAGGCACAGATTCCCCGTGACCCGAGGGAAGATCGGATAAAGCGCTAGAAGATTAATGAATGAGCTTTTCAATGACTTTATAAAAGTAAAGTAACTGATTACATTTGATGACTTGCATTTGTCCACTAGGTGGCGCTTTAAGTTAGCATTCTAAGAAAAAATTGTTTCTTAGAAATCTAATTTTTTTTCCCCCTTAGTAACTGGAACGAATTACTGTCACATTTATTTTGTAATTATTATTATTATACGGGTTATTATGGTGGGAGCTCAGTGGGTAAGGCATTGGATTCTAGACCGGAAGATCGCAGGTTCAAATGCCACCACCAACACTACCAAGCTGCCACTAGTGGGCCCTTGAGCAAGGCCCTTAACCCTCAGCTGCTCTGTTGCAAGTCGTTCTGCAGAAGGGCGTCTGCCAAATGCCGTAAATGTAAATATATTACGTAACGCCGTTACATGTAACTACTTACTCCTCAACTAGTTTTTAAGGTTCTGCTTTAAATATATATGTTCTTCTGGTCTCCTTTTGTGCCAGGTATGCCCCCCCCACACACACACACACACAACCTTCCCCCCCGTGTACCTTTTACAGAGCAGCAGGCCCTGAAAGCTTCTCCAGGGGAGCAGAAATGCATTTATCAAAATTATATTTGCCCAAAGCACACAGCTGCAGCAGGAGATGGTTGTGGAAATGGTCACCACATTCCCTGCACCTCAATCTCCCCGAGTCCATCTAGGGAGAAACCTTAAACATGAGCGACAGCCGGAGAAGCGATTGCATCCTGGGGGAGGGGGGATTATTTATTATTTATTTTATTTTATTTTATTCGACAATAATTGGTCATAATTTGAGGACTATTACCAGTTCATTCTATTTAATGTATATAAATACAACCGAGGGTTAAGGGCCTTGCTCAAGGGCCCACTAGTGGCAGAATGGTGGTGGGATTGGAACCTACGATCTTCCGATACCCTCACCACTGAGCGCCCACCTCCCTCGAAATAGATATTTGGAAGTATCTTTTGGCAAATCTTCATCTTGTGTGCGATTTATTTATTTGTTTTTTTTCTGTTTAACTTGAAATAAAATTAGACTGGAAGATATTTGGACATTAAATCATTATTATGATTATTATAACTATTATTATTTTTTTAATGTAGGACATTTCTGTTCCTACCCAAATCCAATATCGAAAATATTTTCCTGTTAATTAAACCAATGACGTTTATTTATTCATTTATTCATTCATCTATTTATTTATTTATTTATTTATTTTCCTTTCTTTCCGGAGAGACATGTGTGCCAAGCTTAAAGCAACAGAAAGCATTAGCCATAAAAGGCCACTGGCCAAGTGTTACTTAAGCTAAAGATCTCTCCGATGTTGCACTCAATGTGTGGCAACTATTAAAACTAATTGATGCATTAGCCTTCGAGCGACGTCTCCATCCGAAATGGTTGCCTTTATTGATCGAAATTCAATTTTAAAATGCTGCCACCGATATTAAAATAGCATTCGCTTTCCTATTATTTATTTATTTTTCAAAAACATTTTTACACCTATCATTAGAGCTCTCGTTTGTTCACCAGCATATTTATACCTATATAATATCAAGAGCGCGGGGCACGGTGGATTAAAGGTTACGTTCTTCTCCTCACACCGCCAGGGTCCAGGGTTCGATTCCCGTCTCGGCCATGTGTGTGTGGAGTTTGTGCATGTTCTCCCCGTGCCTCAGGGGGTTTTTCTCCGGGTTCTCCGGTTTCCTCCCCTGATCCAAAAACATGCAGGTTGATTGGCACCTTGGAAAAATTGTTCCTAGTGTATGAATGTGTGTGTGAATATGTGAGTGTGTCCTGTGATGGGTTGGCATTCCATCCAGCGTGTATCCTGCCTTAATGCCCGTAGACGCCTGAGATAGACACAGACTCCCCGTGACCCGAGGGAAGATCGGAAAAAGCGGTAGAAGATGAATGTATGAATGAATGAATATCTAGAGCCTACCTGAGGTTACAGTGTTTTCTGGATTTTTTTCATAATTTATTATCAATTTTTTACCACTGTAAAAGGTGAACATCTGTGCCAACATCTGTGAAACATCTGTATTTCTGCATTGTATATCAAGACCCTTTCTTTGATAGTGTCCCTGTAATCATTGAAAGCCTGTAGCTTTATAATGCGACACTCTGTAGTCCAATTATTACAAGTATCATTGCAAAACAAACATATATTAGCACCATATATCTAATGCAGAGTTATATTAAAGATGGAAAAGGACAATGTTAGGTATAAAATGTTTACACCCCCCCCCCCCCCCCCCCCCCCCCCCCCCCCCCCCCCCACACTCAGCACATGGTTTGATGATGGTTCTGGTATCGCATAGATCACTTTTCATTCAGAGGGTGAGATTCAGGAACGACTGGATTTATCGATTTTAAAAAATCATTGGATGCAAGTTGATATTCGTACTGATTTATTTATACATATAGGGAGGTGGTGTAGCCCAGTGGTTAAGGTGTTAAGGACTCTGGACTGGAAGATCACAGGTTCAAACCCCACCACCACCACCAATCTGCCCCTAGTGGGCCCTTGCGCAAGGCCCTTAACCCTGAGTTGTAAGTCGCTCTGGATAAGGGCCAAATTCTGTAAATGTACATAAAACAGTGCAATCGGTGCATCTCAATAAAGTGGAATGTCATGGAAAAGTTCATTTCTTTCAGGAATAAAATTGGGAAAGCCGTATATTAAATTAATTCAGTTGCACACAGATATTCATTCATTCATTCATCTGCTACCGCTATATCCGATCTTCCCTCGGGTCACGGGGAGTCTGTGTCTATCTCAGGCGTCTATGGGCATTAAGGCAGGATACACTCTGGATGGAATGCCAACCCATCGCAGGACACACACACACACACACACACACACACACACTCACATTCATACACTAGGGACAATTTTCCAAGGTGCCAATCAACCTACCGTGCATGTTTTTGGACCGGGAGGAAACCGGAGAACCCGGAGAAAAACCCCCTGAGGTACGGGGAGAACATGCAACCTCCACACACACATGGCCGAGACGGGAATCGAACCCGGACCCTGGCGGTGTGAGGCGAACGTGCTAACTAAGCCAGCGTGCCCCTATGTATATAGAATATATTTTTTTATATTGATATATATATAGAAGCAAATATTACTTGAGTCTATGTGCACTGAATACACAATGTGAGCTGCATTCCTGAAACAAATGCACTTTTCCATGACACTCTTATTTATTGATATGCGCCTGTATAATAATGATCATTATTTGAAAATAGACCAATCATTTGTGATCAATAGTTTCTGTATAGATGGTTTCTTGAGCGCGTTCTCTCAGGACCGTTGCTGCTACGATGCTATGACGCATCACAGCGCTGAAATTTATCATTTGCGCTCCGTCGGAACCGAAGAAATAAAAGTGAACGATTCGCCCCCTACTGAACCGCACCGCATCCAATCTCTACCCGTACGTATCGCATTGGGCGAAATTGGATCGCACGGCGGCGTAATGGGGCGGATCGGATTGCCGCTTCATATGTAATTTTAACGTAGTGTATTGGCTATGCGTTGTGGATGCGACTCGGAGTCGGTTGCAGAGATGCACATCTGTAATGGACACTGTTGCGAAACTAACCGAGCTTTGCCTCTGCCCAGTGCCCAGTGCGCCTGTACTGTGTCCGTCCGTGTGCCTCCCTTCAATAGCATTTAATAGAAAATATATATAATATTATATATATTTTTTTAATATAGGTTTTATATAGTCTGGGGTCAGAGATGATACAGCGCCCCCTGGAGCACAGAGTTTTAAGGGCCTTGCTCAAGGACCCAACAGTGGCAGTTTGGGGATATCAAGGCTCGAACCCCCAGACCATCCAATCAGTAACCTCCGAGTCACACCCCATTATTCCTTTATTCACTCATGCACTTAGCATGTGTTGGTGCATACGTTATTATTTGACCTTAGTATAACTAACTGCTTTTTTAATAAGAGTCACATATTTGCTTATTTTGAAAAATCTTCTACCCCTTTATTCGATCTTCCCTCGGGTCACGGGGAGTCTGTGCCTATCTCAGGCGTCTATGGGCATTAAGGCAGGATACACCCTGGATGGAATGCCAACCCAATCACAGGACACACACACATCTCACACACATTCACACACACATTCATACACTAGGGACAATTTTTCCAAGGTGCCAATCAACCTACCGTGCATGTTTTTGGACCGGGGAGGAAACCGGAGAACCCGGGAGAAAAAACCCCTGAGGCACGGGGAGAACATGCACAAACTCCACACACACATGGCCGAGACGGGAATCGAACCCGGACCCTGGCAGTGTGAGGCGAACGTGCTAAACACTAAACCACCGTGCCTCCCCCTCAAAATTATTAACAAATAATACACGTTCGTCTCACACCGCCAGGATCCGGGTTCGATTCCCGTCTCGGGAATGTGTGTGTGGAGTTTGCATGTTCTCCCCGTGCCTCAGGGGGTTTTTCTCCGGGTTCTCCGGTTTCCTCCCGGTCCAAAAACATGCACGGTAGGTTGATTGGCACCTTGGAAAATTGTCCCTAGTGTATGAATGTGTGCGTGAATGTGTGTGTGTGCCCTGCGATGGGTTGGCATTCCATCCAGGGTGTATCCTGCCTTAATGCCCATAGACGCCTGAGATAGACACAGACTCCCCGTGACCCGAGGGAAGATCGGATAAAGCGGTAGAAGATGAATGAATGAATGAATGAATGTTTGAGGAAACTCCCTACCACAATCTATTACACTTTTCCTTATTTTTTTTAAAGCCAGACAATGAGAAGTTTTATATAGACGTAATTTAGTCAATGTTACAATTTTCCTCGTTAAGAATAATCATCTACTCCTCGAAAAAAAAAATAGCATTGCATTTTACCTGATGTGGTAATTTAGTTTATACTCCTCAATAACCACATTCGAATAGAAAGTCAATAGAAATATTACAATTTCGCTCTACATGACGTCTTCAAATATAAAACCCGTTACACTGCACACCAGCACAAACAGCGACACTGTGTGGTAGCTCCTGGAAATACACCTCTAAAAGACTTCATCAAGAGATTCAAGTTCCCCTCCACTATTAAACTGGCTATAAATCACTCTATATTTATTTATTTGATGTACTATTCTAATACTCATTAAAACAGATGTAGTTGTTCGTTGTTGTGTAAATAAACCATATCTGAAAACGTAAAAAGATAATAAATAAATAAATTGTACTTTTTGGTAGTACAAACAGTGTCTCGTTATTCACTAAAGAAACTAATGCTAAAGATTCTAAAGCCAATGTCAGTCAGTTTTCCACACTATGGGTTTGTATGTGCCTTTCTATTTATTTATTTATCTATTTTATAGAACAACAGAACAACAATATCAATAACAGGCAAAAAAAACATCTTGAAAAAAGTAGTGGGTTTGGGTGGGTTGTGATATTTACAAGCGTAAAGTATTCATTCATTCATTCATCTTCTACCGCTTTATCCGATCTTCCCTCGGGTCACGGGGAGTCTGTGTCTATCTCAGGCATCCATGGGCATTAAGGCAGGATACACCCTGGGTGGAATGCCAACTCATCGCAGGACACACACACACACACGTTCATACACTAGGGACAATTTTCCAAGGTGCCAATCAACCTACCGTGCATGTTTTTGGACCGGGGAGGAAACCGGAGAACCCGGAGAACCCGGAGAAAAACCCCTGAGGCACGGGGAGAACATGCACAAACTCCACACACAAATGGGCGAGACGGGAATCGAACCCGGACCCTGGTGGTGTGAGGCGAACGTGCTAACCACTAAACCACTGTACCCCTTTGTGTAAAGTATTAATATTTAAAAATATATATTTTCTATACAAATTCACAGATTTTTTTATTGTTGTTTTAATGCCGTAAATGTAAATATGCATGTACTGTTTACAGGAAGGAACTCCTACAAAGCAGCCCTCACAGTCATACTGTTTATGACAAATGGCTTAAGTGCCCCAAAGATAACATCTATACACACACATGGTCTTTTTTTTTCCTTTTCTCACACACCACACTCAATCCGTAAGCCTTTCCTCATTAGCTGATGGCTTCGTCTGGTGTGTTAAATGAGGTAAAAAAGCGAAACTCTGCTGCGCTGTGGCTCTGCAGTTTGGAAGACAGCCCATAATGCTATAATACCAGGATAATTGAAGAATAAAACAAAACATGAGGTTGAAAAAGAAAATGTTGCTTTTCTCTTTCGTGCAATAGCGAGGCGGCGTTCTCACTGCCGTATCGAGCCGAGAAAAATGGAAGGAAAAAAATGTTTAAAAATGGAAACACTAATAGAGGCCCATTAGGATAGAAATCAATCTGCCCAGTGTTCAGGGAGGAGCAGTGGACAGGACAATTAATGACACAATCACCAGATTGAGCTCGTTTAAAAAATAATAATAATTAAGTAATTTTAAAAAAAGGTCTGTAATTATTGGAGATGTTTTGTATATAATAAGTCATCAAAACTGAGTGATCAATGTGTCCACTCTTCTATTCTAAGACATTGATTGTGAAAATGGCAAATTACAGAATGAATAATGTCTGTACTGTAAAAACTAAAATAATAATAATAATAATAATAAAAAGATTAGTGGTTAGCACGTTCGCCTCACACCGCCAGGGTCCGGGTTCGATTCCCGTCTCGGCCATGTGTGTGTGGAGTTTGCATGTTCTCCCCGTGCCTCAGGGTTTTTTCTCAGGGGGTTTTTCTCCGGGTTCTCCGGTTTCCTCCCCCGGTCCCAAAACATGCACGGTAGGTTGATTGGCACCTTGGAAAATTGTCCCTAGTGTATAAGTGTGTGTGTGTGTGTGTGTGTGTGTGTGTGTGTGTGTGTCCTGCGATGGGTCGGCATTCCATCCAGGGTGTATCCTGCCTTAATGCCCATAGACGCCTGAGATAGGCACAGACTCCACGTGAGCCGAGGGAAGATCGGATAAAGCGGTAGAAGATGAATGAATAATAACTATATAAAAAATAAAATTATATAACCTGAAATAATAAAACTAAAAAATTGTTTCTAAAAGGTTGAAAAATGAGACCTATAAAGATATATAGAGCTTAAAACTCCATTCCATGAGACAAGATAAGCTGTTATAATACGACATATACATCACACAAAGTCTTCTATATATTTATTAAAGGTAGGGACAACTTCACCGCTTAGCCGCACTGTAACAGACGTCAGGGTGAAACCGTACTGGTGATGCAGTAACAGTGTTTAATGTCCCGTAGTGGTTCTATTCTGCACTAAATGTCATTCCCAAGCCAGCTTTATGTAGTTGTGTGTTTGCTTTATGTCGTTTCATGTAGTAACCTTGGCCCGGGGAAGCGAGGATGTGTTTTTATGACATGCTGCACTGTTTATAGTTTGAGCGACAATAAAAGCTGATGAACTACACGAATTAGGTTTTTATATTTGGGGCATATTTATATTAAAAGTTAGATTTCCACAAAACATTTGGCCGAAACGGCGTTTAAAAACGAGGCTTAAAAGTGTTAAGGTTTTTCCGGTTTATTTACTTTATTGATTGCGTGAGGGAAATTAATTCTTCGCATATACCAGCTTGTTTTGGAAGCCGGGGTTAGAACGTAGTGTCAGCCGTGATACAGAGGTCCTCAGAGTCAAGAACCCGACGGTGGCAGCGTGGCGATAACGGTGCTCGGACACCTTAAGATCCTTAAACCACTGAGCTACGCCCCTCCCCTTTAGGACATTAAAGCAGTGAAAGGGGCACGGTGGCTTAGTGGTTAGCACGTTCGCCTCACACCACCAGGGTCCGGGTTCAATTCCCGTCTCGGCCATGTGTGTGTGGAGTTTGCAGGTTCTCCCCGTGCCTCAGGGAGTTTTTCTCCGGGTTCCTCCCAGTCCAAAAGGTAGGTTGATTGTCCCTAGTGTATGAATGTGTGTGTGTCCTGCAATGGATTGGCATTCCATCCGGGGTGTATCCTTGCCTTAGACGCCCGAGATAGACACAGACTCTCCGTGACCCGAGGGAAGATCGGATAAAGCGGTAGAAGATGAATGAATGAATCTTTACTTCATTCCCATTTAATTATTATAAAAATGTCTGCACTCCCCCCCTTTATGTCATAAAAAGCATTTCACTGCATGTCGTAATATGCATGTACATGTATGTAAATTTGATCGTTTAAGTCCGATTAAATTATGTAATGTAAAAACTAACGCTGACAAAGTGCAGGCGTCTTTTTTTTTTTTTTTTTTTTTTTTTTTAAATAAAGCACACATACGAGCATTATTAGCCAAAACATTATTTTATTGAAAGAGAGAGATTGGGTCGGAGAGCCATCTTTACTAGTTTGCAAGCAACTGATGGTGGCGGTGTTTGCATCTGGTCCTTTCTCTCGAGTTGGAAGATCAGCCGAGAGAATTGTGGAGGGCGAATCCAACCCCCCCTCTCCCCTTCCTCCATACAGGAGCAGCTAATGTACATCTTAATGCTGCTTCCTCCTGAAGGAAACCAGCTGGGACAGCCGAGAGACGAAGAGAGAGAGAGAGAGAGAGAGAGAGAGATAGACGAAGAGAGAGAGAGAGCGAGAGGAGGGAGGAGAGAGAGAGAGAGAGAGAGAGAGAGAGAGAGAGAGAGACATTAGTACCACAGGTCTGGTGTTCCAACGTGTCCTATTGTGCCTTGTAACAACATGCTTGTATACAGGTCTAATACACATGCCATGTAGACCGAGTGCATATTAATCATTTTCTCTTTTAAAATAAAAAGCATGGAAATGTGATAAATCCCAACTTTTCCACCTTCCTGTTTTATTCATGACCAATTCCCACCCAACAGGGATCAAAACAACCCAACATGCACCTTCATATATAGTTAATAAACCGAACAGAACAATTTCCCTGCGAGATCAATATAATATTCAGATATAATTACGCCATTTATACCATCAAACAAATCTCAATTTACTTTAAGAAGGCTTAAATATGTGGACAAAAAAAAAAAAGCATATCGGGGATTTACATTAGTTTTAACTGTAGGACTGATATGCCGAACAAAAAAATTTATTTCTTACTGACAAATTAAAGTAAATAGCCCAAACTATCAAAGAAGGGGGAAGGGGTAGCTCAGTGGTCTAAGGCGCTGGGCTGCTGATCGGAAGATCCGGGTTCGAGCCCCGGTATGGCCAAGCTGCCGCCCTTGGGTCCTTGAGCAAGACCCTTAACCCTCTGTGCTCCAGGGGCGCCGTATCATGGCCGACCCTGCGCTCTGACCCCAGACTACCAACATCAAGCTGAGATATGCGAAGAAAAGAATTTCACTGTGCTGTAATGTTTATGTGACCAATAAAGGATTATTATTATTATTATTAATAAAAAGAAACCGGAGTCAAAGGTGCCACTAAAATATCGTTCAAAGTCACTGAGATATTTAGGATTCCACCCATGAAGCCCGTATACAACCCCGTGTGCCGTCTCTTCATTGGATGAAAAGTAACGCGTTAACATTTTGCCCGACGGTGGTGTTTAAATGGTACCCGTGAGAAAAGCCAGGTTGAAGTCGCACATACCTTCTGTGAGGCGCGCTTTGCCTCCAGTAGGCTGACACAGCACAGTTGAGCAACCGACACACAGCACTACCGTCTGCGCATGGCTGAAGACTGTGGTGATTTTATAACATCCTGAAACACAACAAAAACACAGGTCTTATTGTTAGCAAGCCGACCACACACACAATGATCATTAGTGTATGTTCTGGACATTAGTGCAAGTTCCCGAGCTTTATCCGCCAGCATCATGCAATTTTTCCAGTAGGTATTTTGGTATAATATGTTAATAATATATTCTCTGTCTCTGCTCCTCTACTGCAATTAGGGAACAATGCCCACCAGCCGTCACCAATAATTGGCTTTCTGATAAGAGGATGAGAAGTCGTCGCCTTGCTATCACACACTAGGGTGGTGTGTGGAGGCTCTGTTGTGACGTGTTCGTTTTTGAAGCTTAAAACTTACGTTTGTGTTGTTCATTTGGCCTGGGGTTAAGTAGTGCTTTTTGCATGTGTTTTCTCTCCTTTTTTTTTTTTTTTTTTAGTAGTAAGGGGGTTAAGGGTATTTCAGCGGAAGATCGGGATTCGAGCCCCAGTATCGCCAAAGCTGCCACCCTTGGGTCCTTGAGCAAGACCCTTAACCCTCTGTGCTCCAGGGGTGAGATATATATATATATATTTTTTTTTTTCATTCATTCATCTTCTACCGCTTTATCCGATCTTCCCCCGGGTCACAGGGAGCCTGTGCTTCTCTCAGGCGTCTATGGGCATTAAGGCAGGATACACCCTGAATGGAATGCTAACCCATCGCAGGGCATTTTATATATATATATATATATAAAAAATAGATGTGTGTGTGTGACAAGTCTATTACTTATTCTTAGTTGTGCTATTAGGTAGGATTATTAGGTAATGGCTAGCCATTAAATTTTTCACAGAATATTAAAGTGGAATTGCTTTATTTACATATTCAAATTGCACACAAACACAAATTATTTTATTTACTTATACAAGACTTTCTAAATACCACCATTAAAATAATAGTGGGTCGTTTGTGGAACCGATTATCTCAGTTTACATGATTTCCTAGGGGAAAATGCGCTTTGACTTACGAACAAATTGTGACGTTTCCCAGTCTGGGAATATTGCACATGTGTAACTCCTCACTAAACACACAGCACGTTTGTTTACACTTTATAAGAGTTTATGGACTGTGTAAACATGTACATACCAGGACATTTGACGTCCATGAAATAGGAATTCGGGCTCTGTACGAGACGCTTCTTCTTGTGCCTCCTTCTCTCCTCCTCGGGGGTGGGGTGCAGCAAGTCTTTAGCGAGCTGGAAAAATAAACACTTTCTTACATTTAATCAAATTAACGATAAAATCTCACCGTCAGGGGAAAAAAACCCTCACATTTTAAACGTCTACCGGATTTGTCTACATCCTGAATTGAAGATACGTCAAAAGGACGCCTTGTTGTGAAAATACCACTAATATATTTATATATATTTATAGATATTTTTACGCTAAATTGTCATAAAAACTCGAAAAATGCGTCACGGAATAGAAACGGCCTCCATGTTTTGTTCCATGCGCGCCGCCATCTTGTCAGTCGTAGCGGTTTCAGCACGCAGCCATTGATAAATACGCTTTGTTTGTTTGTTTTTTCCAAACAAAAGACTCGGATTTGACACCGATATTTGCTTGGGTTCATTTTCAGGGCGTCGGTTTGTTCGTTGCGGATGTAATACTGAGGTAATAAAGCGATTTTTCTGCCTTGGTTTGACTGCGATACTCACTGGCATGTTGGCGAAACTCGAGCCGCTGCCGGAAAGGAAGTACACAGCGGAAGCGGCTCGATAATATTCCCTGAGCACGTGGGTATTCCGGAAGTAGGGCCGCTCGGTGTGTGTGTGTGTGGTGTGTGTGTGTGTGTGTGTGTGTGTGTGTGTGTGTGTGTGTGTGTGTGTGTGTGTGTGTGTGTGTGTGTGTGTGTGTGTGTGTGTGTGTGTGTGTGTGTGTGTGTGTGTGTGTGTGTACTGGAAGGGCGGACATGTTTGTAAGGGTAATATTTTCGGGACGATGGAAATGAGCAGTGTTTTCGTTGGAAATATAAACGAAAAATGACCCTATTCGAAATGTTATAAAGTATAAAGTAAAAAAAAAAAATTCACTTTTTAATGCCTTTATAAAAGTAACCGATTAGGTTTTGATTTACATTCGTTCGTCCACTAGGTGGCGCTCGATGAAAATAACATCCTGGGTCAAAACGTTTGTACATATCAAAAGCAAATTGTTGTGTGTGTGTGTGTGGGTGTGTTTGTTGGTGTCTTAACGTTTTCGAAAGTAACTATAATTTATCATTTTTTTTCCCCTCGATGTAACTGTAACGAATTACTAGTACTTTTATTTTGTAATTAAATTACGTAACGCCGCTACATGTAACAGGAAAGTATCACTGGTGTCTAGAATACATGACTCTGGCAGATACTGGAGTTGTAAAAGACTTGCGTAGAAGTATCAACTCAATGTGTATAAGTACTGGTTTCTACTTAAACTACTTAAGTTTAAAAGTAAGGAAAGGATTGGCGTTAAGGACGAAGGTTTAGGCCGCAACTATCGCTAATTTCTTCGAACGTCTCGCTACAGAACTCCCTCCTGTAGCGTAATTAGCGGAGGATGAAGAGAAAGCACCCGTTTGATAAATGAACCAGTAGTGGAGAAATAATCACTTGTTTTGCGTAACGACCCCCAACACTGGTTGGCGTGATTTGGGTCGTGTGCAGGTGCGATGGATCGCGTACAAACCAATAGGGTGCCGGAATGTTTACATCTTATCCCACCACAATCACATAGCGATATCGAGCACGTTAAACGATGACACGCCGAAATGAAATAGGAGCGACGACGATGTTTTTAAAATGGGTAGAAAGTACAAATAATTGCGTGAAAATTTAGAAAAATAATGACTCCAGTAAAGTATAGATACCCCAAAGTTCATTCATTCATTCATCTTCTACCGCTATATCCGATCTTCCCTCGGGTCACGGGGAGTCTGTGCCTATCTCAGGCGTCTATGGGCATTAAGGCAGGATACACCCTGGATGGAATGCCAACCCATTCACAGGACACACACACACACACACACACACGCACATTCATACACTAGGGACAATTTTCCAAGGTGCCAATCAACCTACCGTGCATGTTTTTGGACCGGGAGGAAGAAACCGGAGAAAACCACCTGAGGCACGGGGAGAACATGCAAACTCCACACACACATGACCGAGACGGGAATCGAACCCGGACCCTGGCGGTGTGAGGTTCTACTCAAGTAAGGTAAGGAAGCATTTGTACTGTATTACTTGACACCTCGGAGTAGAACTATGCAGAAAAATCACACTGCTACTCTTGGGTTAAGAGACACAAAAATTTAAAAAGGCTTCATTTGTAAGGGCGAAGTTGTTTTCACACGTATCATAAAGGTTCATTGCAACAGGATTGGTTAATAAAATATTTCAGTAGGAAAAAAATGTTCACAAATGAAATGGTTTGGACAAAAATGCAAACGTAACCTTCAAAAAAATAATACGTGACCCTGGGTATATAGCGTATATTAAAGTTGCTGCAGTTAAAAAGCTCGTAGTTGGATCTCGGGAGTGGGCTGGCGGTCCGCCGCGAGGCGAGCCACCGCCTGTCCCAGACCCTGCCTCCCCGGCGCCCCCCGGATGCCCTTGGCTGGGTGTCCGGTCCCTTTCAGGGGTCCGGAGCGTTTACTTTGAAAAAATTAGAGTGTTCAAAGCGGGCCGCCAAACTCGCCTGAATACCTGAGCTAGGAATAATGGAATAGGACTCCGGTTCTATTTTGTGGGTTTTCGGAACCAGGGCCATGATTAAGAGGGACGGCCGGGGGCATTCGTATTGCGCCGCTAGAGGTGAAATTCTTGGACCGGCGCAAGATAAAAAAATCTTTTGGAGGCATTTATACTCATGTAAAAGTTGTTGTTTTTTTCCCACTCATATATAAATAAATGTTTATCTGGTACATGGGAGCTGTGTTTGGAAGGCCATCCAGCCTAAAACGTGCCAAAGAGCATCACTAAATGAGTGATGCCGAAACATCAGATTATGTGTATAAATTGTGATGATCAATTATTCATGTAGTGGTTAGCACGTTCGCCTCACACCTCCAGGGTCCGGGTTCAATTCCCGTCTCGGCCACGTGTGTGTGGAGTTTGCATCCCTGTGCCTCAGGTGGTTTTCTCCAGTTTCCTCCCCGGTCCAAAAACATGCACAATAGGTTGATTGGCACCTTGGAAAATTGTCCCTAGTGTATGAATGAGTGTGTGTCCTGTGATGGGTTGGCATTCCATCCAGGGTGTATCCTGCCTTAATGCCCATAGACGCCTGAGATAGACACAGACTCCCCGTGACCCGAGGGAAGATCGGATAAAGAGGTAGAAGATGAATGAATGATTCATGTATTCGTTTCTTAAAGGCAAAAAATGTAAATCAGTTGGCATTCTAATTAAACAACCTATACAATTGTATACCTTTAAACTTTGTGGTAACAGGTTGAGAGAAGAAATAAAAAGGAGGGGGGGGGGGGACGACACAAGCAGGAAAAGTCAGGTGTCCCGATACTTTTGCCCATTTAAGAAACGTATTTAGCAGTATTACATGACAAAAATGCAAAGAATCGTTACCTTTAAACAAAGTAATTATACACAATTCTTTTCCAGAACATTTTTATTTTTAAAGTAGATTTTTTTAAAAAGGAGAGAAAAAAAAGAGAATCATAAATAATGGCTGTAAGATGGCGAACAGTCACAGTACTATAAACAACATGCAAAGTGTTCTGTAATGTAACACAGGGAAAATAAGCTTCAATCGCTGTTTAAATGCAAAGCACAAGTTATAACTGCTTTTTTTTTCCCCCCACAGGCTGCATTTTCTAAAACACACGTTCTCTCAGCAAAATGAATGCTGTGGAAAGGAGAATGGTCTGCTTTTTGTATGCAAATGTGTGTGTGTGCGCGTGTGTGGAACAACAAGAAAACCCTTACAAATCCGAACAGATTCCACTTATAATCAAAAGGAAGTGACAAACAAATTTCTTCGACGCTAATCTTCCATCTTTCCTTTGTCATCCTTCTGCAGGGTGTATCGAGTCCTTCACCACCTTGCTTTTCCATCACTGGGGTTTGGCCGCGGGGAGAGGACGGCGGAACAGGAGGATGTGAGGTTCTGGCATGAAAAGGAGGAAAAGAAAGAAATCAAATTGAGCACGACTCCTCAACCCCTGATACAGCACGAAGAGGTAAAACCCAACACCATGGCTTTTCTTCAGCAGGGACAGGGAAGCAGGTCAGAGTTGATGGGAAGATCGGGGAAGGTAGCTTCCAATCGGATTTCTACCCTGTATGTAGCTCCATCTATCTTCCCATCAACTCTGACCAGCTTCCCTGTCCCTCCTGAAGAAAAGCATCCCCACAGCACGATGCTGCCACCACCATGCTTCACAGTGGGGATGGTGTTAGGTTTTGTACGTAGGCCAAAATATTACATTCTTCAACATGTTTGCATGTTTACTTTTGCAATGCACTATGTGTATATATATATTTTATATATATATATATGGTATTATGCATCATATTGCTTAGAGAACATGCATTTACTAATAATTATACATAAAGAAATTGTTTTTTTTTTTTTTTTTTTTTTTTACCAATGCAAATATATATTAAAAGGTTATGTATCTTGAGAACTTATGCATTGATTTAGTTATGTATCTAAATCAATGCATCACATCTTTAACTTTAATGCTCGATGCCAATCGGAATTTGACAAGAACACAAGCAAGGCTTCAGGTTAAACAACATTAACTTAAGTAATACAGCACTGCCGTTTTTAAACTCTCTTCTTGGTGATCTTTATAAACACTGAATGAAAGTTAGTGTGGACCAATCAAGCAATCCGTGACCACAAATAGTCCCAATCAAGCAATCTGTTATAACCACCGATCCTTACTCGTTTGACAGAAGAGACATTACCAATCCCCAAATAACTAAGTGATTCTATGTACTTTCTCTGTCGTATTTCCTAACTCGGTATTTAACCGAATACATATTATTTCAGTGACTAAAGATGGCCTTTTCCTATACACATTTTTGTAAAGTGATTACAGTGTTTTCAATTAAGGGAAACATGTACTTTACTACTCATATATGTTACTTTTTAAATTAGCAGAATTTGGGGGAGAAAAAAAAAACACGCAGGTCGTGACAACTTTGAAGTGATTGGGTTTAATGAAAAAATTCAAACATAACTATATACAAAAATAAAGGAGATTTTCCTTGCTTGATAGTTCGTTAGGGATAAATCCACAGAAATCATTTATATTCCCATTATATTTGCTCAATAATTCTTGCATTCTGTCAAGCTGCTGGAAATGTCCATTGTGCAAAGCGCTTTTAGAAAAATAAAGATTATTTATTATAGAACGACTTGCAAGTAAACATTTAAAGAATAATGGTCTGGATCACGGGCCCAGCAGTAGCAGCTTGGTGGTGCTGGGATTTGAACTTGCGACCTTCTGATCATAAACCTTAATCACTGCGGTACCGATATAAAGAGACCTGCTGTGCAGGACAATGGATCAAATATATTTGTCAAGGATAAACGTGTGTTTGTTTTTTTTTGGTTTGCTTTTTTTAAAGAATGGGACTTTGTGTACCGGTAAGACATTATTTGATATGTAAATGTTTATACTGAATAAACTAAACAAATATGCTTATTAGGATGACATGTCATGGAGAAACGTCTATAAACGTCTTACAGGAACCATAGACCCTCACACACGCAAAATATGTCAGCCTATCACACACTCTCTCTGACACAAAATCAGACAAACACACTCATTTGAACACTACTTCACTAACACACACTCTCTCTCTCTCACTCTCTCTCTCTCACACACACACACACACACACACTTACCAGGCTGATGTATCATGTAGTGCACCCAGCCTTGGCTTTGCTGTACTCCCAGGTTACGCCACTCCGTCTCCGACATCAGGTGCGTCTTAGGAACACGTTTAGCGATGTCTTTGGGTAACATGACGTGTCTGAAAAACCAACAAAAAACATTTATTTATATATATATATATATATATATATATATATATATATATATATATATATACATACACGTCAAGAATCTTCCCCCAAATCATATTATATATATATATATATATATATATATATATATATATATATATATATATATACACGTCAAGAATCTTCCCCCAAATCATATTATATATATATATATATAAATATATATATATATAAATATAAATATCGCACCTGTACTCAAACTTCTCATCGTCGTATTTGTCGGAATAGTAGATCTGTTTGTGCGACATGGTGCGGCTAATTTCACCTAAATATCAACAAACATTATTGTTAGCAGCAAAACACGACACGAAGTATTCTTTTTAGTTTCCTCATCGGGATCAGTCATTCCAGTGGGTTAACTCCATATGTTTGCGTTTCTATTCACCGACGAAATGATATTTATATAATCGAACGGGTTAAAACATAATAATAATAATGATGATAATAATAAAGTGTCCGATTTATACCTGAACTTCTTCCACCGAAAATGAGCAAAAGTTTAGTATATAATGCCAAATGTTCGATTCCTCTAACGTTCCTCTTCCTCCTGACAAATTTCCCTCTCACAGCGCCTAGCCCTGCCCCTAACATTCAAATCACTAATCCGCCTCCTGATTGGACAATACCCCTACAGTAAGCGTACATGCATCCAAAGTCCATTCACATTGGCTACAAATGTCAATCGCGAAACGTTTATAAAAAATATATAAACATTTTCAACTTAATAATAAATACTTAATAATGATCAAATCCGATTTCGAAATGATTGCGTTCGTTGTTTAGAATTTTTTTTTGTAGTGCAAACAAAAAAAAACAAACGTTTTGTTCCTTGTGACGTTTAACCAAAGTTCGGAACCACTCGGAGATTTCCGTTCGTGCTGGTGAGTTACCATGGCAACGTATGGAGGGCGTTTTAGGGGGATTTGGTTGTGTGTTTGATTGATTTTTTTTATTGTCCCTAAATAGATCCCTTAATAGTTAAGCTATATAAATATGCCTAAAATAAGACATACATAGTTTGTACTACATATACATCTTGTTTACGCATGTAGGTAAATGTCATCACGTGTTAAAGTTGGAACAGAGCCCTGACCTCAAACCCTACGGAACACCTTTTGGGATAACTGGACTGAGCCCTAATCCTTCTCACTTACATCAATGTCTGATCTCACTAATGAGCTTCTAACTGGCACAAATCACAATTCCCCACAGCCACGCCTCAAAACCTAGAGACAAACCTTCCAAGAACAGTGACACTTATTAGCAATAATAGGAGAGAATATTATATATATATTTGAAGATTACAAATTTTAGCGACCACCGCCCAAACAACGAACCCCATAACAATTTAATTCAGAAGCAGCTCAGTTCTGAAAACAAATATAGCTACAACTTTTTCAGAGTGCCACCTAGTGGACAAAAGAAAATAATCATAAAGGAATCAAATGTAATCAATTAATTTACTTGCTACATTTTGAATAGGGTCATTTGTATATTTTGCTTTAACATTTGCTTTTATTTTCTACATTATTATACGTTAATATGCACACACACATTTTAGATATATATATATATATATATATATATATATATATATGTGTGTGTGTGTGTGTGTGTGTGGTGTGTATATATATATATATATATATATATATATATATATATATATATATATATATATATATATATATTCATTCATTCATTCATCTTCTACCGCTTTTATCCGATCTTCCCTCGGGTCACGGGGAGCCTGTGCCTATCTCAGGCGTCTATGGGCATTAAGGCAGGATACACCCTGGATGGAATGCCAACCCATCGCAGGGCACACACACACATTCACACACATTCACACACACATTCATACACTAGGGACAATTTTTTCCAAGGTGCCAATCAACCTACCGTGCATGTTTTTGGACCGGGGGAAACCGGAGAACCCGGGGAAAAAAACCCCCTGAGGCACGGGGAGAACATGCAAACTCCACACACACATTCCCGAGACGGGAATCGAACCCGGATCCTGGCGGTGTGAGGCGAACGTGCTAACCACTAAGCCACCGTGCCCCGTGTGTATGTATGTATATGTGTGTGTGTGTGTGTAATATATATATATATATATAATTAATCTGTAACCTATTACATTTCCAAAGTAACCTTCCTAACACAAACACACATTGATTTATTTATATATATATATATATATATATATATATATATATATATATATATATATATATATATATATATATATATATATATGTGTGTGTGTGTGTGTGTGTGTGTGTGTGTGTGTGTGTGTGTGTGTGTTATACATTTTGTGTGTGTGTGAAATTAAATCTTTGCCACATAGTGGTGTGACCTGTATAATATGAGTTCACCTGGTACTACCACACACACACACACACACACACACAACCACAACAGTAAGCTCCATGGAAGGCCGTGTGGAGGATCCTGGAAGGGACGAAAATCACTAATCGGTTACTCGCACGTGCAGAGATCTTCTCATTGCTAATCTGTCGCACCGTCCGATTTATTAACAGAACTAAAACATAATCCGCCAAATATATCGCACAAAAAAAAATACTGTGTTGTTATTTTTGTTTCCAAACGCAGGGATAGTGTTCTGTCCGGACCAGGAGGATGACGGGGGTGTGTGTGTGTGTGTGTGTGTGTGTGTGTGTGTGTGTGTGTGTGTGTGTGTGTGTGTGTGTGTGTGTGTGTGTGTGTGTGTGTGTGTGTGTGTGTGTGTGTGTGTGGTGGGGTGGGGGGTGGTGAAGGGGCTCGAGCGGAGAGTCGGGAATCTCGGAGCAGCAGGTAAACAAGCGCGCGCACGTCGGCTGGGGGAGGAAACGCCGCCGCTCGGCTATTTGTTTTTTTTTTTTATATATATATATTTATTTTTTTTTCTTGTATTTTAATATAGGATTAAAAGAGTTTAAATACGCACGCGAGGGTGAAAGAAAGAAAAAAAAATCCGCGCCGCATTTATTTATTTATTTATTTATTTATTTCCTCGCCGCACCGCAGTGGCCTTCGTTTAAATGACCGCTCGCGCTGGGGCTGCGCGAGCGAGGCGCCATGGAGGAGAGCGAGACTAAAAAAAAAAACCCCGAGCCTAGCCTAGCTTAGCATAGCATACTTCAGCGTAGTATAATAATCCGCCGACAGCGCCCGTTGTGTTTCTTAGATAATCCGAATCATTGAAACCTCGTAGTTTACGTTGGAATTCCGGGTCATTTAAACGCTTAATAAAGCAGCGCGGCTATGGGATGTGTCCGCAGTTAGCATAGCATAAATAGCCCCCGCTAGCTACAAGGCTACCGCTCATTTCTCTTAACCCGTGTCGTGTTTTGTGCGAAACAAACATTTTCCGTTTTATATGTGTATAATGTACACGGGTGTTCGTGACAGTCTAACACGAGATAAAGAGCGCCCCGTAAAGAAGCAAAAGAGTGTAAAGCGCTTTGGATCCGTGACTAGCCGCTTTGTGTGGCTTCCACAGTGACACCACAGCCGAGTGTCCCACGGTGTTTACACCAAATACTCTCACCCGGTTCACCGATTTACTTCAATGTAATCCAGGATTGGCTGAAAGATATTGTGTGAGATTACATTTTATGAATCTGTGCTAAAGGAATTTTGTCAGTGTGCAAACAAAAAACTATAGATTTCTATAGTGAATGCATTATAAACCCTCGATTAGAGATAAATTATATATACGTGTATGTACATTCATATTTATGTTGTATTTGTAATTGGTTTTTTTTTTCATCTCAATGCTTTTTTACAGTCCACTGAGTGCACTGTCCTGGCATGGGGGACATGAAGACCCCCGATTTTGATGACTTGTTGGCAGCATTTGATATTCCCGATATCGATGCGAAAGAGGCCATTCAGTCCGCGCCAGAAGAGGTGGAGGGCCACCAAGGATCGAGCAGTGGGTCCGCCTCGAAATCGGGCGAGAGCGGAGTCGCCGGGAGTTCCACCCTCCGAGCCCCGAGCCCCGCCACCGATTCACAGAGCGACCCGTCAATTGTTAGCGTTATTGTAAAGAACCGGGTGCGTAGTGAAGCCTTTGAAGGTGGTGATGTAGCAGTGTCGGAACCACTCAACCATAACGGATTTGTGTCCTCAGGTGGGGCAGGTCATCTGTCTCAGAGCCGAAATCAGCCAAATGGCGAGCCGTGGCCTCTGTGTGGCCCCAAAGTGACTCCGGACACAACAGGGTCAGTGCTCGGATGCGCTAACGCCTCCAAACAGAGTAGCAGCATCTTCAACAAGCTGAAGCCTCTGATGGCACAGGGGACCGGAGACCCTGTTGGTAGGGCGAGAAGGATGCAGATGCTGCAGCAGCAGCAGCAACACACGCAGCAGGAAACCGGATTAGAGGGGGCCGACAAGACCAAGAGCGCCGCGCTTCCCGGGGGCACGAGCGGAGTGGCGTCTCCGTTCTTCCCCCCTCCTAAACCGTACCTTCCCAATTCTTCAGCTGTCCCTTCTTCGTCGCCCTCGTCAGCCTCTCCGTCTGTCGGGTCGCGTGTATCGGGGGCCGTTGCATCATCGCCCCTTGCTACGAGTTTGACGGAACCGTTCAATGGCACCCCACGCCACAGTTCATCGGAATTTCGCCGCATGGACTCGGAGGAGGAGGAGGACGAGGAGGAGGAAGAAGATTCCGACCAGGATTCCGGCGGCTCGCTGGTCATTCAAGAAAGTCCAGGTTCTCCCACGTCCCCGAAACGTTCACGCAGGCTCAAGTCTCCAGCAGAGAGCTCCGAGTCCCCGTCGCTCCCGCGCTCGGCACCCATGTCTTCGGCTGCTTACCCCAAACCCGGCGACATCCCCTTGGCGTCCCCCGCGTCCCCTCAGGTGCAGAACTGGCTTTCGTCACCCGTTCAGACAGGCAACGTCAAAAGCCCGCCCCCGGAAGAGCGAAATCCCGAGCATGTCATCGAGGAGCGTGACTCGCCCGAAAGCCCAGAGCCGGAGGTCCCCAAAGTGTCGATGTCTGCGGCTTCTAAAAAGTCTTCCAGCCCAGCACTGATTGCCTCTCCCTTGTCGGCAGGCCTCCGAGAGCCTAAAGAAGAAGAAGAAGAGATGGAGGTGGCCAAAGCGGTAAACGTGGAGAACGGAGATACCAATACTATGGATCAGGACAATGGGCAAAAAGAGGAAGAAAAAATGGAGGTGGAAGACGAGAGTGCGCTTTCCCAGGGCCTCGCTCTGCCCAACAGCAGTAAAAGCATCGGAGCAGATGGCAGCGTGTCCTCCAGACCTCTGAAGGTCCGAATAAAGACCATTAAAACCTCGACAGGAAGCATCACTCGTACGGTCACCCGCGTGGCAGGGAAAGGAGCCGCGGGTAAAGGCACAGATGGTACAAAAGCGCAAGCCGACGGTCAGTCGGTCGCTAACAAATCCCAAAAACCCGACTCCGCTGGTCGGATGGTGAAAGGTTCGACTCTCCCCGTGTCCATTTTAGAAGCGAGCAGTGCCATGCTGGCTGCGGCAAGCAAAGCTCAGAACAAAAGCCCCGTGTCGTCCGACAAGACCAAGGTCTCTGCCACGGCTGTGAGCATTACCAAAGCCGCCAACTTGCCGGCGACGCCCGCGGTCGGTGGTATCAGCGTGCGCGCCGCTTCCGGGAGGGCGACTAACGGGGGCACGCCTAACGTTCATGTACCTTGCAAGCCAGCCTCCATAGTCAACAGCACGGGGGCCGTTATTTCCCGGAGCCAGTCCAGCCTAGTCGAGGCCTTCAACAAGATCCTGAACAGCAAGAACCTGCTGCCCAGTTACCGCCCCGATCTCTCCACTCCGCCACCGCCCGAGTGGGGTCTTCCCATGCCTGCAACAGGCTACCGCTGCCTCGAGTGCGGGGATTCCTTCGCCCTCGAGCGCAGTCTGGCACGTCACTACGACAGGCGCTCTCTAAGGATCGAGGTGACCTGTAACCACTGCGCCAAGCGCCTGGCTTTCTTTAACAAGTGCAGTCTGCTCCTGCATGCTCGGGAGCATAAAGAGAGAGGACTGGTTATGCAGTGCTCGCACCTGGTCATGAGGCCGGTGACTGTGGAGCAAATGATTGGCCAGCAGGACACCACGCCAATCGGTACGTGACCTGCTCTTTTACACCGCTAACGTTTTATTTATTTATTTATTTTTCAATGCAGACGTTTATCTTGTGCTTCCAGGTATGCTCTCGCCTCCCCTCTCGTCCCCGTCTTTGTCGACGCCCGCTAACCAATCAGGAACGCCCTCCATCCCTTCCACACAGAGTCCGTTAAAAGAGTCTCCTTCGCACGGCCCGGTCGCGTCCCAGAACAGTCCGGCTCGCCGCGGGCCGCAGAGTCCGCACGTCCTAATGCCGCTTCCGTGCAAGAAAGGCGAAGTTCTTCAGTACAACAATTTCAAATGCCCCGAATGCCAGACTCAGTTTACGGGCAAGGCGGAGCTAGTCGCTCACTTCCAGCAGATCAGAGCAACCCCTAATTCAGTGAGTAATTGTTTTATTTGTATGTTGTTTGTAATTCGTGGTGTTACACAGTGCTCCACACACACACACACACACACACACACACACGCCTCTCTTCTTTTCTCAGACCTGTCTGCTTTGCTCTCCACCGATGATGCTGCCGAACGGGTGCAGCGTGTCGGCGCACCAGCGAATCCATAAGCACCGCGCCCCCCACGTGTGTCCCGAATGCGGCGGCGTCGCTCGTCAGGCGGGTTTCAAGACTCATCTCGAAGAGGCTTGTCTTCACTTCGCCAGACGCATCGGATACAGGTCTTAGCATCGATGCAGATGTTAAATAAATGGAGAAAAACAAATCATCATTTGAGTGTATTTCTAAATACATGTGCTCACGGGATTTTCTCTTCCTACAGATGCTCCAGCTGCCAGGTGGTGTTCGGTGGCCTGAACTCCATCAAATCTCACATTCAGACGGCTCACTGCGAAGTCTTTCACAAGTGTCCACATTGTCCAATGGCCTTTAAATCCGCCCCCAGTGCACAGGGACATATTAGCACCCAGCACCCCACCCTCAGCGCCGCTCAGGCCAAGTATGCATTCATCTTTATCTACAATTTTGATAGTGTCACGGTGCTGTCGGGTCGCATAGTAATGAACATTTTTAAAGATATATAACAGTATAATATATATGTGTGTGTGTGTGTGTGTGTGTGTGTGTGTGTGTGTGTGTGTGTGTGTGTGTGTGTGTGTGTGTGTGTGTGTGTGTGTGTGTGTGTATATATATATATATGTGTATGTATATATATATATATTATATATATATATATATATATATATATATATATATATATATATATATATATATATATATATATATATATATATATATATATATATTGGGAGGTGGTAGCTCCATAGTTAAGGCATAAGGTCTCTGGACCGGACGATCACAGGTTCAACTCCCAAGCAGTCACTAGTGGGCTCTGGATAAGGGCGTCTGCCAAATGCTTTAAATGTAATTATATGTAATAATTAAATAAAATAATTTAAATGTATAGGGCACGGTGGTTTAGTGTTTAGTACGTTAGCCTCGCACCTCTAGGGTCCGGGTTTTATTCCTGTCTCGGCCATGTGTGTGTGGAGTTTGTGCATGTTCTCCCCGTGCCTCGGGGGAGTTTTTCTCCGGTTCCCGAATGAATTTAAATGTAATATTATAATGTGTCACATGGTCTGGATTGGAGTTTTATGGGACATTTAGAAATTTAGTTTTGATGTGTGTGTAATGTTTTTTTTTTTTTTTTATCTCATTGTAGGATGATTTACAAGTGTGTGATGTGCGACACGGTCTTCACCCAGAAACCTTTGCTGTATATGCATTTTGACACTCACCTGGCCAAGCAGAAAGTGCACGTTTTCAAGTGTCCAGACTGCACCAAGTTGTACGCGCAGAAGGGATCAATGATGGAACACATCAAGGTTCGTTTGATGATTTGAAAATGAAACTTTTTGCCTTTTTGTGTTGCCCATTCTTTGCATTTTCCATTAAAGAATGCGGTGTCAGTAAAGGCATACAGTAAAGTCCTGGTCCGGCCTTTACTGGGTAACTCCGGTGTTACCACAGGCAAAGCTCTGTACCAGGCACACACACACACGCTCTGGTGCTCATACTCGGCTTTTCACTCCTGCCCCATACAGACCGCTCATAGAGGCCTGTCGGGTAAAGCGGAGACTCAGATCAGCGGCTCCTCTCCCGTTTCGGCCTCGAGTGCAAACGCCTCGACGAGAAAGCAAGGACAAGGTGAAGGGGAGGAGGAAGAGAAAGATGAAGAAGGAGAGGAAAGAGAAAACGAAGAAGAGGAGGAGGAAGACGACAACGACGAGGACGACCAGCCCAGCTCGCCAGACAGCGGGAGCAGCATGGAATGGAGGTGCAGAGAGTGCAAGACGCGATACACCGACCGAGACGATTACATCGACCACATGAAGAACGATCACGGCAAGGTAAACCTGTTATTTATATGTGATGGTGAATAACAAAGTGCAGGCTACGTTAAATATTTAATTACACCCTTTTGTTTAATGAAAGATTAAAGCATCTTATTAATCCGGTCCCCACAGTCTGTAAAGAAATTCCCATGTCGGCTGTGCGAGCGCTCCTTCAGCTCGGCCAACAGCCTGCGTCGCCACGTCCGCGTCATTCACGAGGGTGTCAAGAGAGTCTTCCAATGCCAGTGAGTTTACTTTCAATAAATAGTATAATATATATTATATATATATATATATATATATATATATATATATATATACACACACACACACACACACACACATTTGTCTAGTTGATTATTTGGTTCAAAACATGCACATTTTTGTCCACACACACACTTGTTTACATAATTTTATTAATTCCCGCCCCGTTTCAGGTACTGTTCAGAGGGCAAGCGAACCTTCAGCAGTCGCTTGATCCTGGAGAAGCACATCCGGGTCAGACACGGCATCCGCACCAGACAGACGATAGAGAAGCGGGTAAGGGGAAAACATTTCACCTTCTTTCAAGCACACTTCAGTTTCAGTTGTATAGAACTCGTCCCAAAGCAGCTTTACTGATATAAATAGGTTATGAAATTTAGTGTCTAAGTTTATTCCTAATGAGCCAGTGGTAACTGTGACAAACATTCCTGAGATGCTATAATGAAGAAACCTTAAGACTCAAAAAGGGAATCCCCTCTGGCACTGAAGAGCCATTCCTTATAGTTTTATTATTGTCAATGACTGAGCGCTTAAATGGTGTTCATGTAAACAAACCGCTGACATTAAATACAGTTTAAAACAATCCTCTAAGTTCTTTGCCGTGTTCAGTATATTTACATTTACAGCATTTAACAGACGCCCCTTATCCAGAGAGACATAGAAAAAGTGCTTTTGATCGATTACACACTACCTTACACTCAGTTGGGGTTGTTTTTTTGTGATGCCAAGAAAAGGAAGAATTGTTAGGTTAAGTATTTCTGGAAGAATAGAATAATAGCCTTTATTTGTCACATATATATATATATATATATATATATATATATATATATATATATATATTATATATATATAATATATACAGCACAGTGAAATTCTTTTCTTGTATATCCCATCTTGTTTTGGGGTTAGAGTGCAGGGTCAGCCATGATGCATTCGATACTGTGGCTTGAACCCCCAGCCTTCCGATCAGTAGCCCACCGCCTTAGACCACTACATCCCTCCCTTGAGGGAGGTAGATAGGAGAAGAGGATTGAAACCAATCGGGAAAACTTGCAGGACATGCGTGCAATTTTCGATTTACTTTAGTTGCTGAAGTAGTTATCCCGTAGCCGCCTGTATTATTTATATTATATATATATATATATATATATATATATATATATATATATATATATATATAATATTTATTAGCATGTATAATACATAATATATGTTTTACCTGGATTGATCCCGTTTGTCGGTAGAGCACCCCGAACACGAGAAAACGCTTGGCACAAGGTGACGGCGCTGGAAGCTCCTCGGAGGTGGACTGCGAAGGCGGAGCTTCGTCTGTCGGAGGAGGGGCCGACGTACCCGATACCGGAGGGGAAGAGACCACGAGCCCGGCCAAGCGAACGCGCCCTTGCGAGAAGGAAGACGAGGCGGAAGAAGAGGAGGGCGGCTTCCGGTGCGCGCCGTGCGGCTTCAGCACGCTGGACCGCAGCGAGTTCCAGCAGCACATCCTGAAGCATCGCGACAGCGAGTCGGCGTCGCTGCAGTGCGCCCAGTGCGGCGCTTGCTTCGCCTCGGCCGCCTCGCTGAGCCGTCACCGCTTCATCACGCACAAACTGAGGCAGGATCAACAGGACAGCCACAACGCGCCGCACGCGCCCAAAGGCGCGGAGGAGGAGAAGGGCGACGAGGAGGGCGAGGGGAGCATGAGCTGCCGAGTTTGCGGACGCCACTTCGACAAGGCCTCGGACCTGAACACGCACTTCCGCACGCACGGCATGGCCTTCATCAGTGCGCACAAGACCGATAAAGTCGTGTGAGGACTGAAAAACGCAGCGGGGGAAAAAAATGAAGGTCTTTGTTCAACACACTAACAGGTAACACCTCTTACCACTTACTACATGTGAGAAAGACACTAATACAGCAAAAAGTCTTTTTTTTTTTAATAACCAGTAAATTTGGACGGCAAAAAGTAAGTAAATGTGATCCTGAAAGAGGAACGCGAGAGAAATATATCGCATCTAAATGCAGATTTTTCTAATCCCTTCTTGGCAAATATATATATATTGTTGCATATATATAAATATTATATTTCGCCAGTCCTTTTATCTGTCGATCCAACATTCTTCAAACTTCGCCTGTTTTGCTCCAAATCCCCAATCAGAGTGCAAATTCTCAACAAAGCATTAAAAAAGGTGCTAATCAAACGCCCCCCCCCCCCCCCCCCCCCCCCCTCGTTTGTATAAAAAAATAAAAAAAACACTGAGATGTAGTAACGATATCGTATCGGCATTGTATTATTGATATTTATTTATATGGATTGTTCGTACTGATCGTGAGTCTTCTGATAACTTTTTATTTGCGAGACACATTGTGAACGTGAAAATTATGGTTGTCGATGTCAGACCCCCCCACCCTGAGGATCCTGTGGATATGGTGAGAAAAGAGCTCCTAAGGCAGACTTTTTTTTTTTTCTTTTTTTTTTTTTTTCCTCACTCCCGCAAGCGTCAACACGGTTTCAAACGTCGTCTTCAGCTACATCAACTCTGGTTTTGTTTGAACAATCTTTTTGTATCTTTATCCCCCCCCCTGTTTAGCTGATATCAGATTACCCGTAATGTCAAAATATCATCGATGCCTGAGGAGCTGAGTGTATTTTTTATGGATTTATTGTAATTTTAAAAAAATCAAAAAAAAAAAAAAAAAAAAGCAGACATCGAGTGTAATGGATTGCTGATACGTTACACACCAATACAAATTTTTTTTTTTCTTTAACTTAGTGTTTTTCTATCAAAAGTGTCCATGCTTGTTAAATGCCATGTTTCTGAAAAATGCATCGTCATCATTTATAGTGTAAATTTGTGAGACATCTGAATGTGCGAGTGTTGAAGTTTTAGTCACATATGTCCTCTCCATACGGTTGAATAGTCCATCTGGTGAACTCGCATCTGCCTGCTTCACTGCCATACGGTTTTCGCGTCGCGTTCTACTTTATCGTTTCCGAATAAAGTGGCAAAATGTTACAGTATAGATATTGTCATTGTTTAATAAGCACTACTTCGATGATTGAACGTTACTGTGATACTACAGTGAATGCAATAAAAGTGTTTTATAACGGAAAGGAATATCATGGGTCACGTTATAGCTTCTTACGTGAAAACGTACCGAAAAACGGGCTGTAACACTTTTTTTTCCACGCTAATCGGCCTAAATACTCGTATTAGACGGTGATGTTTGACGAGCCTGTGAATTTTGAAAATCACTAGGGGCGGTTACGTCATTAGAATTTCGTTCGGTTTATGCAAAGACGGGTTTTTTTTTTTTTAAACAGAATTGAAAGGATGCTCACGCTCCTGCTTCACTTTGCTCTTGCGTCACTTTGAGCTCGTCGGGTTTTTCAAACTCGTTCTGCGTCGCTTCCAGTTCCAGGCCCCGCAGGCTGTGGATCGTCTGGGTAAGATCTTGTTCGGGATGGTGAACTCCGATAAGCAGCTGATAAATCAAAGAGCCCACAAGGCCACCGACACAAGTGGCCACCAGGGGGATCCACCACCACCCCGATCCGGCTCTGCCACACATAAACGTTAGGTTATTTAGCTTTATACTTCAATTGGTGTTCTATTCTATAAGTGACAGGAAGAAAAATATGTGTAATCAATTAATGAAGCGTCTGTGTAGTTTTGTGATGATGGTCACAACACAGTGTAGTCATAAAGAGTGTGTCAGGCTGACCTGAAGACTTCATCGCCCCAGCCTGCGATATAGGTAAAGACACGAGGGCCGATGTCTCGTGCCGGGTTGATGGCGTAGCCGCTGTTCGAACCCATGGAGACGCCGATGACCATCACCACTGCTCCGACCAGCACAGGTTCTAGACCAGGAGGAGCGGGAGCATTACGGCTGTCACCCAGAGCCAGAACGCACACCATCAGGGCCGCTGTGCCGATCACCTGAAAAGCGTGCTCAGGGTCAATCACAGTCAAATTCAATTTAGTTATATCTGTATAGCGCTTTTCTTAATTGGGAGAATCCAACAAAGTCTTCGTTTTATGCAAGGAAGAAACATCACAATAATAATTATTAAATATTTTTTTTAAAAAGTAAACGATTCCTGATTCACCCTCCTGCGCCACAAGAATGGGCAACACAAAAAGGCAAAAATTCTACGTAGCTTTGTTTACAGCATTTGTTCAATTATACGTTTGGGATCCTGGTGCATCTGCATTTTTGTTGGAAGCAGTGCTCACCTGGTCTACGACTCCTCCCCACACACTCAAGTATTCTGCAGGGTACGTGGAGAATATTCCTGCTGTCCCGGTGGGGCCGCTGACTGTAAGGTGCCCACCACTGTAATGGGTTATAGCATCTGGAAACAGACACACACACACACACACACACCATGAAAAGGCCGACAGCACACCACAACGAACCGTAGTTGGTGATGTCTTTATTACACACCAAAATACTGCAAAGCAACAGTGGCTGCAGCAAGGAAGGCACCAAACACCTGGGAAAAGATGTAGAGCGGAAGCCGAGTCCAGGGAAACCTGCCCAGAAAACACAGGCTGAGAGACACGGCAGGATTCAGGTGAGCTCCTGAGGCAGAGGGAAAACAGACCGGAGAGGAGGAGCGTTAGGTATCCCTCTTAGAAGTGAAATTCTCAAAACTACCTACGAACTCCCTACTCCCTATATACACACTATATACATACACACACATATATAAATAGCATCTCCATATGAGACATGGCTTACCTGATACTCCTTTGGAAACGTAAATCCCAAATGTAGTGCCCAAAGCAAATCCGAGATTGATTGACAGGTATTCTCCTTTACTGTTCTCTGACGTTGTGACCTGAGCGACTGAGCCACAGCCGAACAGCTACAGCGAGAACACACAGTTTAGTGGTTTAGTGCTCTATAGAGAATTGAAAGTCCTGATTCGACTTGAACGCGTTTATATTAAGGTTTTCATTTAAAATCCCTTGTGATCGTAAATTATTAAACTACAAGTGGGATTTATAGACTCGTAGCAGATTTGCAGATTCATAGACCCCCCCCACCCCCCGCCATGCTTGAAAGCTCAAAGTCCTCAAGGAACCAGTGTCTTTTACTACGGACATGTTAGAAGTAAGAAGAGAAATACGTAAGAAAAATATTTATAGCTCTGTAAACTGTTCGCTTTTTATTAAAAGAGAACCCATGAATGAAAGCTTAGACACACACACACACACATATATATATATATATTATATTATATTTTAATAGATTACTCAAAAAGACAAAAATATGAATGAATAAACTGACTTACTATTAAAATGTACACTCCGAGAAACTCGGCGAAACACTCTCGAACCAGGTCACAGCTGATCCGACATCTGTTACACACCCGGTCCATGTTTGAAGATGTGTTTGTTTAACGCTGCGTGTTCACAGATACACACAAATGAAACGAGCACAATCAGCATTTAATCACCTACTATAAGGAACAAAAAGAAGCTGTTTTTAATGAACCATGTAGACCATATTCAGTGTGTGTGTGTGTGTGTCATGCATGCAATAACAATTTCATACCATAAAATGTTGGTGTGCTTTTATATGTCTAAAGAGCGCTGTAGATGAAGTTAAGATAGCACGATTAAAAAAAAAGATATGATGTACAAAAAAATTATAATTTCAAAAGTGTGTGTGTGTGTGTGTTTTAGTTCAACAGTTTTATTGAGTCATATTAAAGACAATTGCATTTGGCAGACGTATTTACTCACAATGATTCCTTAAAAAAAACCTGACCATACATCTTGCTGACGTACAGATTCGACCTCACGACCATCAGATCAGGCGTCCCAGGGTGCCTATACTTCTAAAAAAAAAAACGTTGGTGAAGAAAATATAAATGAAATAATGTATTTGTTTAAGATTCTACACATGGGAATTAAAAAAAAAATTGTATACAGAATAAACGTAAAGATGAATCCAGAATGAGTGCAGCGTATTTCAACAGAAAACTGTGTATTACACAATAATCGTTAAGAGACATAATTTTTATAGACTACTTTACAATGTGTAAACACATACAGGGTTAGTGATAAGATTAGTAGTGATGGGACGTGTCATTCCACAGACAGTTGATGAAAGCACAGTAATAATCGTCATACACCATTTTCCAGTCCTGAGAGACACTTAAAAGAGGACATTATAGAGTGTGCACATATACATACATACATACATACATACACACATATACATATATATATATATATATATATATATATATATATATATATATATATATATATATATATATATATATATATATATATATATATATATATATATATATATATATATATATATATACACCTATACATACATACATACATACATACATACATACACACACACATATATATATATATTTATATACTCACATAGAATATACAATAACACGGGTAGAGCTGCATCTTCCTGGAGACAGAACAGGAAAGAGTTTTATTTACTATTATTTATTTTTTCACTACAAAATGCCAGTTACTGTCACTTAAGCAGAATAACTTCATAAGACAGGCTTTGTCTAGTTTTATTACAAGTTAACAAAAAGCCTTATGTGTTTGTGATGAAGACAATAAGCGCATTTCCATTACACTTCAAAGTGCGCAAATTTAAATACCGTAAATTCTGGACTATAAAGCGCACCTGTATATAAGCCGCATCCGCTCTATTTAGAAAAAAAACCCAAAAAATAATAAATAAGCCGCACCTGCATACAAGCCGCATCCGCTTTTGAATTGTAAATGTACATGTATGTACCTAAATAGATCCTTTCCTAACCTGTATTTTAACACGGTGTAACGGTGGACGCTGCACAGAGACGCGGAGATCCGGAATTCATACAAAACAGGATTTATTAGAATAAAGAACTCAGGAGACGCCGCTCACATGGAGCGGCCAGACAGGCTAGGGAGCCTTGCGCTCTGCGCGCCGTGGTACCGGGAGTACCGGAGAGCAGGAGCGGTGGCAGACTTGGAAGTCCGGGAATCGGGAACAGACAAATGTTAGGCATAAACATATATCGAGCGTCCGTGTCCGCGACACTAGGTATGTGCTACGAGCCCGGACGGGGATTGTAGGGTGAACTGGGCTTATATCGGGAGAGGGAAAATCAAGAATTGGTTCAAAACCTATGAAAAAAGTAGCAGCTTATAGTCCAGAATTTACGGTAGCTAATTCAAAATGCGCCTTAGGGAAACGCATCAAATTCGCACACGTATTGCAAAAAAAAGTTTTTACACTCGCATGAAATGTGTTTTTTTTTTAGGAGGATGCAAAAAAAGGAATAATTCGCAAAACATATATTTCCGAAATGTCGATAAAAAAAAAAAAAAAAAAACAGTTGTTACCATTAACCATATCTAGCGACTAAAAACTCATTCATTCATCTTCTACCGCTTTAACCTTCCCTCGGGTCACGCGGAGTCTGTGCCTATCGTCTATGGGCATTAAGGCAGGATACACCCTGGATGGAATGCCAACCCATCGCAGGACACACACACACACACACACACACTCTCATACACACTCATACACTAGGGACAATTTTCCAAGGTGCCAATCAACCTACCGTGCATGTTTTTGGACGGGGAGGAAACCGGAGAACCCGGAGAAGAACCCTGTGGCAGAAGAACCCAGGGAGAACATGCACAAACTCCACACACACATGGCCGAGACGGGAATCGAACCCGGATCCTGTAGGTGTGAGGCGAACGTGCTAACCACTAAACCACCGTGCCCCAACAAAAACTAAAAAATAAATAAATAAAATAAAAAATGGCCAGGCTTACTAATATCGCAACCGTTTCCTTTACAGTTTTACAACTTATTGCTTTTTTCGCATCATCTAAACAAATTAATTTAAAAAACACCTCATTCGAGCGTAAAAACTTGTTTGCGATTCTTGTGCGAATTTTTGACGCGTTTTCCATTATTTTCAAATCGCGACTTAAATTTGCGCATTTTGAAGAGTGATGGAAAATGCGTAGAATGTAAAGAGCGAATTGAAAATAATGGAAAACGCGTCAAAAATTCGCACAAGAACCGCAAACAAGTTTTTTACGCTCGAATGAGGTGTTTTTTTTTTCTTCGTAAAACTGTAATGGAAACGTTATTTTTCGCAGGTCACGTGATCTACCTTGCCTTGCCTTGGGCGTGATGCTGCAGGCGCTACAAAAGGCCCTGTTGCACTGCACAGCTCCAAAATAAGTGCTTATGTGTTTGCTGCGATATAAATAACCCTATATATGTTTACATATTTGTTTATCGCGAGAAGACGAGTTTTAATCGCATGATATGGTTCATAGAAACACCGGCATTCCGCAACATTTTTCTTTTAATCTCCATTTTGAAAATATCGCAAAAGTTTTGCGCAAATATGTAAAAAAAAAAGCACCTAATGAAAGTTGTGGTTCAATTGAGAATTGTTTATGAATATTATGTGTGTAAATAAACAAATAATTAAGAGAGTACATGGATACCGCTTATGGAGGCGGTTAAAGCCTCCGGACCATACGGTTCAAATCCCGAGTAGGCCCTTAAACCTCACTCGCTCGGTTGTAAGTCGCTGTGGATATGTGGTCCAAATGATTATTTATTATTATTATTATTATTTCCAAATAAATGGACGGTCACTTTTAGCGAAATTACACTCTTATCATGAAAAATAAAACACTTAATATACATCAGCGTTTCTCAGTGATTTTCTCTGACGCCCCCCTGAGGTAAAATAACGGCTGTTAAATAACGTTCACAAAGTTTGTTTGTTTGGCGATATTCGGCACGTTTTCGCTGTAAATAAAAACTCGGCGTGATTAAAGTGTAATGTCTTTTAAGTGACGCCGTTGTAAACATTTTTAAACACAGTAAACATACCCGGTTTTTCCGCGTCTCTCACCGCAGTCAGTCAATCCAAGCGCTGACATACTCGCCATTCCCCGCCGCCCACTCACAATACTCCCTGTGTATACCCCGGTAATGAGAGCGACACTGCCATCTACTGTAGTCGATGCGCAATTACACTGGGTTAAGGCAATGGCATCTGGACCAGAAGGTTCAAATCCCGCTGCCACTAAAGGGCCCTTAAGGAAGGCCCTTAACCCTCAATTGGTTAAAAAAAAAAAAGGTGAGTGCCAAATAGTTTAAAAGGACAGTCACTTTCAGCCGTACTTTTCTAATGTTCATCCGTCTCATGCAAATCCACTTATATATAGTTTATTTTAAAATTTTCGTGTGTATATGAATCATTGAATTTGTTTATTTTCTTTCCTTGCACTCCTTCACTTTCTTGTAAAAAAAACCCTTAGAAGCATAGAGAACAAATGTTGCATGATATTATGTGAGTAATTATATGTTACTATATTGTCTGTTTTTTTTTTTTAAAGCTACTTTTCACTTTCTTCATATACAAAGTATATGAAGAGAAATTTGTAAAGTGGTAAATTAAGGTTTGTTGAAATAAAGCCTTTCGAAATATATGTATGTATGTATGTATGTATCCATGGAAGCTGAGGTTCTCTAAGCAGCTTGTAGAACTAAGTTCCCTGACTGGTGCCATTGAATGCAAAATGGTTAAATCATTCATCATAATTTGTCAGGTTTAAATCTCAATTACATTTTGTTTGTCTTCAATTGTGATCATTACGAGAGCGCCCTCTAGAGGTGAATATCTGATGCCATGTGCTGTTTGTTTATACCCGTGAGACTATTCTTCTAACTGTATCATTTATTAATGAATATATTCATAATTATTTCCATTCAGTACCTTTTATTTTTTTGTAATAAAGTTCAGGGCTATTTTACATGGAAATGTTTATTTTTTCATCTAATATCCATTTAAAAATGGTTACTTAATTGGCAAGTACGAGCCAACCTGGCTATCGGATCTTTAGTTATTAACATAATTATTTATTAACTATGCATAAATAAATGTTTTGATTCCAGTAACACATAATATGAAATATATGATTATGATAGTAATAATGGGGGGGGCACGGTGGCTTAGTGGTTCGCACATTCGCCTCACACCCTAGGGCCCGGGTTCGATTCCCGTCTCGGCCATGTGTGTGTGGAGTTTGCATGTTCTCCCCGTGCCTCAAGGAGGTTTTTCTCCGGGTTCTCCGGTTTCCTCCTGGTCCAAAAACATACACGGTAGGATGATTGGCACATTGGAAAATTGTCCCTAGTGTATGAATGAGTGTGTGAATGTGTGTGTGTGTGCCCTGCGATGGGTTGGCATTCCATCCAGGGTTTATCCTGCCTTAATGCCCATAGACGCCTGAGATAGGCACAGGATCCCCGTGACCCGAGGGAAGATCGAATAAAGCGGTAGAAGATGAATGAATGAATGATAGTAATAATGCTCTTTTTAAATATAATAATATCTCTTAAAAAGTAATGCTTATTTGTCTGTACAATGCAGAACAAAATAAATAAATAAAAAACTTATCTAGCATTTGGAGGATTTTAAATAACAACATTTAAAATCATCATAAAATCTATTTTCTCTACAGACCAACAACCATTAAAGAAAGAAAAAAAATATATGCGTCTATCACAGTACAAACGTTGTAGATCCCTGGCTTCAGTCATGCTGCAGCAAAAAAGGGACATTGCTAACACTATTGTATCGTATATTACATCCTTTATTTATATTCTGTTTATATACATCCCATCTCAAAAGCTGAATAAATGGAAATCGAGTGTTTAAAAGAAGAAGAAAAAAAATGAAAGAAGAAAGTTGAAATGTTGCGTGTCCTTCATCTGATCAACTTTGGAATCTTCCAAAGAACTTGGAGAACATCGAAGCCTCGTCGTGCATGTCAGAGAAAGGCCCACGACCGCCTGGGAACAGGACATGCAGCGCAAGTTAAATCCTGATCAATTATTAAAGCATGTGAAATATGTTTCTGCTCTTTATACTGGTGGTGCCGTTTCGGGTTCGGGATGCTGTCAGGGTGTGAGCTGACCTGCTGATGGAGAAGATGTATTCTCACATGGACCTTCATGAGCACCAGGGCCTCCTGAGTGGGTCACTGTAGTCTCTTCGTTACCCCGGCCGTCCCTGACTGTACGTCTCTCTTCTACTGTCTACACACACACACACACACACACACTCATTCTCTCAACTTTAAGATCTCACTCTCGAAACTCGAAAATGGGAACTTTAGACTTTAGTCATGTTAGATTTATATATATGGCATTGGACCCGTATCCAGAGCAACCTACAGGCCTTAACCAGTAAACTACCACATTACACATGGCTCATGGATCAGAATCACTCACCCCATCAGGTTTCACCACTTTGGTAACTGTGACAGACTTAAAGAAGGAGTGAATTTTAGGCTGAGATGGAGCTGGGGTTAAAATTTGGTCCAGTCCGCCTGAAGACGCCTGAGAATCAAGATCTGGAATAATAATAATAATAATAATAATAAAAAAAACACACAACACACAAGTCTAAGCAGGACTTTACTTTTTCCGTCTTCTCCCATTAGGGGGTGCTACAGTGGATGCAGATTTTAATTTGGCGCATGTTTTGCGGCTGGATGCCGTTCCTAACGCAAACCCACCCATTTACCCGGGCTTGGGACTGACACTAGATTGCAAACTGGCTTTTTCTTGGGGGGGGTGGGACCGTGCTCAAGGGCCCGCTAGTCGAATCGGCAACGTTTCGGTCCAGAGCACCAATAGCTTTAACCACCGAGCTACCACCTCTCCCTTAAACGAACATCCGCTGTGGCGCCCCCTACTGGGAGCAGTGGAAAGAAGACGATACCGCCGTGTGACATGTCTACTTTCGAATTATAATCACAAACTTGCCGATAGCGAATCAAATCAACACACATAAACTCACCACCGTCCTCTTTCCTTTCCTCCTCCCTATGTATCGCTCCATCGCTCCAAATGTCCTTAAACGGAAATTTAATTATTAACATTAAAACCTGCTTAAAATTTTACAAATTTTACAAATTCGCACGTCTCACCCGTGAGAACGGAGTCCAGTGATGAAAAGGACTCCTGGGGACACTTGGGCCACTGGGTGACGGAGGCGCTACATCCCGCGGTGCTTCATGGGTATAATCGTCTGGCTTCTTCAGCATATAGTCTCTGAGAGAGTCTCCGCTTGTTCCTCTTCTCCTACTTTCCTGAGATGGCGCCTCAATACTGGGAATATCTGAGAACAAAAAAAGGACATTACAGCAAGTTCATTCATTCATTCATTCATCATTCATTCATTCATTCATCTTCTACCGCTTTATCCGATCTTCCCTCGGGTCACGGGGAGTCTGTGAATCTCAGGGGTCTATGGGCATTAAGGCAGGATACACCCTGTATGGAATGCCAACCCATCACAGGACACACATACACACACACATTCATACAGGGACAATACAGGGACAATACATACAGGGACAATTTTCCAAGGTGCCAACCAACCTACCGTGCTTGTTTTTGGACCGGGGAGGAAACCGGAGAACCCGGAGAAAAACCCCTTGAGGCATGGGGAGAACATGCAAACTCCACACACACATGGCCGAGACGGGAATCGAACCTGGACCCTGGAGGTGTGAGGCGAACGTGCTAACCACTAAGCCACTGTGCCCCGTACAGCATGTGCAATTTTCTGTCTCGCCAGAAAAAGCAAGTCCTTGGTTATGTCACTGTGACATCACAGTGCACTTTGCCATCATGAAGGCTGCATGATTTGCCTCCCTCACACAGATTTTAAATCCAGACAGGATCACTGAAGTTTAAAATTAAATAAATACAGAAATAAATAAATATAACAGATGAAGCGTACCGTGATGGAAATGTCCTAAACTGGCAAATATTTCTTCCATGTCCCGTAAGATTTGGCCAAACATCGGCGGCTCCTGGATGCGCATCCCATTTGGCCCAAGACTGAACCCGAATCTGAAGGCATCGTCAAACCCGTCCAAGTATTCGCCACCGACTCCGTCCTCCTCGTCTTCTTCATCGTTGTCTTCGTGCGCCAGTTCTTCGAAGAACCTGTCCCTGCCGAAAAACAAAATTACGCGCCGGATAATAATTAAAAACCCTGATATTTGTTCTGATTTGCACTTTGAAAAACATCGTTAGTAAGAGACGCAATGATGTGAAGGTTCGTGCAATCCTGGTACACTGTATAGCCAAAACTAAGTGCCCCCCGATAAACAGATGTCCTCAGAACTGTAATTCACTGAGGTTTTCTCGCTTTAATATGGATTTGAACAACCACGTCTAACAGCACTAATCAGGCCATTGTACTCTTCTGCAAAAGATAACTTGATGTGCATTAAAAGCACGTCTTTTGGTATTAACGTTGGAAAAATAAAGAAAAACTAGTGTGTCTACATTTTCATCACAAAATTTCTCTCTCGCACAAAGAGGTTTCTATTTGATTACAGGATTTGTAGACTTAGAAAGCGTTTAATAATCCAGTGAGGGAAATGACTGTGTTACTTAAACTTGCAATAGTAGTGAGAAGAATTTACATTTAATATCTTATGTAATTTCATATGGATATGTATTTATTTTTTTAAGTCTACTGTATTCCTCAATAAAGTATGAAATTGCATAAGATATTAAATGTGTGTGTGTGTGTGTGTGTGTGTGTAAAGTAGCAATTAATATTTACCAATTAAATTATTATTTATGCAGTTTTTTTATTTATTTACACAAATGCCAAGTTTGTACCTTTGTGATTAAGGCAATTAATTAATTAGGCAATTAATCCACCAAACCACCAATAGTCCAATGTTGGGTCCGAGAGAAATGCCTTTTAATTCGCAATAAAAGTCATTTTCTATTTATTTTAAGTAATTTTAGATAAAAGGTGTCTTATAATTCCATAAATGCCAGGTTCAGTGTGTGCCGAAGACCTTGTTTTGTTTTGGGAATTCCGTACAGCTCAGATCCCCCGTGTCCCAGTGTGATCTGATAGTGTGCGATTTTATCATATCTAAAAGTTTTGTCTCAAACCCCAGTCAAGTTTCCTCCTGATCTCCAGTCAGCTGTCACTGGAAACGTGACCGTATGTTTCTGTTTTGCGCTCACCGTCGCAGCTGATCTGGACACGTCACCCTGAAAAGTAGCCCTGATTTCTAACACAAATGTCGGATAAAGGACTCACCTCCGGTAGCGGCCTCCCGGAACCCCAAAAAACCCACGAAACAGATCAAATACACTCATTTATTTTTTCCCCCGATTGTTCGGGAACAGGCACGTCACTCCGCAGCAACACGGCGCAAATTAATGGCGTTACTTGGTGTCATGTGATCGTATTTATAAGGCCCGAAAGAACCGACCATCTAGCAATGAATGGGGGGGGGGTGTTCAACCGGGATGTGTTTTTGGAGTACACGTTTTATTCGGATCATACATTATTAAAAATAGTTGATTGTATTTTAGTAAATAGTTCAACAAGCTAAATATTTTCTCAGTGCAAGTACACAACCCGGTGAAGAAGCCACGTGATAGATTTTACCCCCCGCCCCACACACACAATGGAACAGTCTGCTCAAGCCAACATGGCGCCTCAGAAGTGAAAATGGGGCTAATATGCGTTATATATTTAATATACATACATAAATTTGTTATGTATAAAATATAAACATGACACACATGAGAATGTGTGACTATAGAGAAAATATTATTAAATATTGTTGAATATTCAGCATAATATAGTGTAGTGGTGTAACGATACACATTTATACCGACCTGTTTCGGTACCAAGCTTTCGATTCGGTACACGTGTTTACCAAATGCAATCCCTGTTTAGGTTCACGAGTTCCGCCATGATTGTTATGTCTCTGCCTCGCAGTGCTTTTCACACAAATACATCCAAGAGCCTAGATTTAAAGGAGATCTGGAGGGATCATGTATAGAGGTGAACAGGAATTTTTGGATGCTGAAAGACAGTTAGACAGTCGAAGTGTTTTCAATCACAGAATGGCCTGCCAGGTCACTCCACCTAAACCATACTGAACTGATCTGGAATGCATGGTTAAAAAAAATAAAGAAAGAAATGAAAGAAATCTCCAATTTGTGAAGCACACCTTTGGCAAAGTTTTCCAGAAAGCATGTAAAAGGTTACACTGTGGCATTACAGAACGTCCGTTGTTACACTTGCTGCACCACTAAAATGAACTGAATTTGAAAATCATATAGTTTCTTAAAGATGATATCAAATTATACAACGAGCAACACACACTGGCCTGATGTTCAATGAACGTTTTTTTTCCGTTTTCGTTCGCCAACACACACACACACAACAAACAGAATTCACACGACATCCGAAGCTGTTTTCTTAAAAAAGACATTCACATCCAAAATGATGAAAATGTCTTTTTCTTGTTTATTTACTTAATATTTATATTTATATATATTACAAAATAAAAAAAATATGAAACAAACGTTAGGTCTATGTGTAAAGGATTCAGGAGGAGGAGGAGGAGGAGGAGGAGGGGGGAAGCCATCAAACAAACGTGGAGGACTACAGTACTTGTTTTTATATATATGTATATGTATTTACAGGACAATTTTATCCATTTATTTATTTTGTTTTCTTTTTTTCTTAAAACACACGGTACAAAAAGAAAAAGTCACTGACAGGAAAAGGAGAGAAAAAAAGGAGAGAAAAAAAGTGGAACTGAATACAAATCTATCCATTCATACTTTTCTAATCAACAGAAAAATTAATAAAATATGGGAAATGGGGGAGCAGAACATTGCCACAGAGAATGTTGGAGGAGGAAAAATGGTACACACTTGCACAGAACAAGGTGATCTAAGTATACGCCAACCTCTTGAAGAGCCAGAACAGACAGCGATACCTCGGGAATCGTGCCGAAGTAAGCGTAAACGACCCCCCCCCTTTTCCTTTGGGGGAATAAAAGGGAGGGAAAAAAAAAAGCTAATATAAAGAACAGATATGCACGTGAACAGCATCCTCTTCATTTGCCAAGCCTGTACAATAAATTGGGGATGACTGTAGGGGTTCAAACGAAAACGGTGTCCATTTACACCCTTATTACAGACTCACATTTAAGCATGAAAAACAAAAAGGGTTCCTAAAAACAAACAAACAAAAAAAAAAAAACAACAACCTCATGTTCCCTCATCCGTCACATCATTGTGCCCTCGTGTATAACCTTTTGATATATATATTCCTTGGGGTAATTAAGCAGGGTGCAAACTAGGCGCAGGAGACTCCCCATCGAAACCGTAATCCCAACTTCTCTTCCACTAGTTACAAAAAACAAACAAACAAACAAACAAAAACACTCCTTTAGAAAATAGCTCTGTGTTACATACAAGACAGAACGAAAGGAGAGAACCATGGGGATTATTACTTAAACTCATCACACACTATTCTTGGCTGAGAAGATCCCTTTCTACACTCCTTCCCCAGTTAGTCATCAACCACACACACACACACACAGACGTAAAGTGTCACCATAGGGATTGAGGTGTACTGTAGGGGAACTGGGCGGGGAGAAGGAAAAAGAATGACACCACAGACGATTCAGTGTGGAAGAGAAGGGGTCCCCCTAATTTCAGCCTTTGTTTTTTTTTTTTTTCTTCTGTGTACACCAGATTGGAATCGAGGGCAAATTAATTGCCTCCCCAGTTGTAGCTGTTGTAAGTGGACTTGTTGATCTGGGACTTCTGCTGAATGGAAGCGTTTTGACTTCGTTGTCCGGATCCAGTCTAAATGGGAAGAGGGGAGGGGGGAGTAGAGAGACAGGCAGAGGGTCAAACCAAGCATCATGATGTTTCAGCACTTTGAACATTAGAGGAAATTTCCTACTGTGACATTCCTGGCGGACAGTAAAAGCAGGGGGGGCAGTTAGGAGCACGGAGTGTGTGTGTGTGTGTGTGTTTGTGACAGAGAAAGAGCATAACTTGTTATAGCACGGTCACTGCACGTCCAAACCCTTTTTATTCTGGCTACACAGCCATATGTTTGGTAGTAAAGGTCGACCTTACATCGGCCTTAAAACGCCTGATTGGCTGTTTGCATTGCAAGAGCAGCCAATCACTGACACCATGCTCTTTTTTTGTGGAACAGTATATTTACTATGTATAATTTATTAATTATACAATTCTATTTCTTAATTAATATTTTTTTTTACGAATTTATCAGTGTGTGACCTTCTTTATGGACAGAATAATAGATGAGTAACAAGGTAAAGTAAGAATCTGTGCCAGGTCTCCTTTAATGCTCGAATTGTAAAGATATTTAAGATCTATAAAAACTGCTTGTCAAATTGATCAGTCCCTTTTAAAAAAAAGTCCCTCAAACAGTGGTGGAACTAGAACAGCTGGGAGATGGTGGAAGCTCTGACCTGAGCTTCCTGCTGTAGGTGGTGGTGCAGCATCTGCGAGTGGGGCTGCTGATGAGGAGTAAGGATGTGCATGAAGGGCGCCGGTGCGTAGGGTGCTGCAGCCGGGGGGTTGATGGGCCCGCCACTGCCCAGCGCCGACGGCACGCTGAACGAGGCTCCCGGAGCCGCTGCCGCATGGTAACCCTGCTTCTCAAAGGACTGTGCGGGTAGAGAGCGAAACAACGATGTCAAGTCTTATTAGAGACTTGGATTGGAGAGGAAAAGCTTTTCGGGGCAGAGCGCTCACCTGTGTCTTCGTGTAAACAGACCCTGAAATGTCAGGGACACCCGTGTTGCTGGATGTAACAGAGACGCCTGACGAAAAGACACATGCAAACGTTATTCTGCATACTGGAACATAAGCAGCAGCAATGGCTCATCTCATTCTAACTAAACTGGGAAATAAAAAGTGTGGCGTTATCGGTAAACAGCTTATTCGACGCCGTAAAGGGATGCTTTAAAGTTTTTCCACTCAAGCATCCCTCAGTGAACACACAACCTCAACAATGCGTGAACTTTGTGCACAGGGTGAAGTTTCAAGTGAAACCAAAGTCAGCTCCATGAACATCTGGTTTACATGGTTCTCCAGCTAGAACTCTGTCAAACCCTGGTTCCCTTTCACTGGAATTCCCAGTCGCTCCGTCGGGAAAAGAGCAGAGCGAACTTACGGTCAGTATTAACAAAATGGAAAAAACGGAATGCTTAAAAATGACGACACTTTTTAAACACTGTACGCAATAACTCGGGTAATGTTGGGGTGGCATGCCATGGCTTTGAGGTTCCCCTGCGAGGTTAGTGCTAGTGGACGAAAACATGAGACACAGACAGAAGACGACAGAGGGCGTTAGGTGTGCGTGTGCACTCACCCACTCCGGGCGCGGTGACCGAGCTGGCGGGTTTGTTTTGAGCGGAAGCAGCGGCGGCGGCTGCAGCCACGGCATTGCCATAGCCGCCCTTACAGAAATCACCGCTCCCTGCTGAAGCCTGGCCCAAATCCTCATAGCCTGCAAACGGGCACACACAGCCATAGCCCCACAGCATTAGAAACACACACCAGGCAAGGCATGAAAAGGTGGGCAGGGGGAAGGGGAGGGGTGGGGAGGAAAATAGGAAGCAGCAAGCGGTGTTAGGAGCAAACAGGTTAGATAGTAGAAGTAGGGATGGGGTTGAAATAAGAAAGGGGTGGGGCTAGGGGGGAAAAAATGCTAGAAAGACAGTGAGCTGTGTTTTACTAGTGAAAGAAAGAAAGAAAGGACATCGAAAGTAGAATGGAAGAAAAGCAAAGGCTGTAAATAGGAGAGCGAAAGGCAGGAAGCATGTGACTAAGCATGTGATGTCCCACCACCTGTCCCACCAGCAGGCCCATCCCTGACCTTACCACCCCAACATCACTGCTAGCACGGGTTCATCCAAACCCCCTTGGGCGGGGGACAAAAAAAAAAAATTTATGTATACCCGAAGTCAAAAGCAATCTTTGTCAGCTCATACGTTTTAAACTCGCACCGCCATGAAAGCGCATTGAACCCATTTGTTGGACACGCCACCCCGCCACACCACCTGTAAAGACCTACGGTTTGGGCCAGCAACTACACAACACCTGAAGCGCACAGTGATCTGTTCGGTTAAAAAAAAAAACAAGAACAAACAAACAAACGAAAAAAAAACGCGCCACATGTGGGTGCGAATACGAAGTGGGCGTGGGAAAAATAAATCAATCTTACCGGTGCTGTATCCGTGAGATCCGTATCCGCTCGCCTGTTGGAAAGCCGTGGCCGAAGCGTTGACGCCGACGTTTACACCGTGCTGTTTGGAGGAAGTAGCTGCTACCTGAGCAAACACACAAAGTCGGCGTTTATAAACGAGCGCGCTCGTTAATGTGTCGCTAAAGGTTTCTCGCATGGAGAGGAATTTGCTCCGATCGGGTCGCAAGCTCACCGGAAACATGGCAGGGCCGTATTGGAAAGTGTTGGGCAAACCGGGTACGCCGGTGTAATACGGCAGACTGGTGTAGCTGTAGCCAGGGGGTAAAGCCGGGTTCAGGAAGGGCTGCTGGGCGGTGTGGTGAGTTTGGGTCTGACTCTGCTGGGCCTGAGCGAGCGTGGTGGCCGGAGCAGGAGAAGACGTGTCCCCGCGAGCGAACTTGGTCAGATCACCAGCTACGGACCAAAAGCATTATCTTAAAATCACCTCTGTATGGATTCATGAGACAAGAATATAATTTTTAATTACTTATTCTCATAAACCCCTCCCTCAAGATTTAGGCTTTATGATTGTAATCTTTGTTGTACATCAAATGAGCTGTTGGTGAACTTTGTGTGCTTTTAGTTTATTTCACTGCGACACCCCCAGCGCCATCTGGTGGCTCCCAGAGAAATCTCTCTATGTACTAAATATGACTTCAGTATTTGGTAGTGATATCCAGGAATCCTTCATCTTTACACACACACACACACACACACACACACAACAGGATCAAATGTTACAGCACTCCCAAGTAATACATGGTGTGTGTGTGTGTGGTGGTGGGGGGCCAATATGTTGGTCGCACCGGAATAAGGGTTGCTGGTCAAACTGCCATCTCTGCCCGTCAGTGCTGTTGTTGGGGTAGGAAACGGAATGCTGTAGTAATCCTAGGAATAAAAAGGAAACAGGAAAAGACAAGAAGCTTAAACAAGTTAGATCATTTCGTTAAACTAAAATATTCTGCTTTACATGATTTGCCGGGGCTATGTTTTGTCTTATCCCCAAATCCAGGATATAAACATGGAAGAAACAGAGACTTCCAGGTTTTATGTCAGTTCACTGCCAAGAGAGAGATCTCTAGCAGATGCAGGCTTAAGCAGAATCTGCTGTTTGGCTATTAGAAGCTTTTACTTTGGTTGCCTTTCATAAACTATTGCGACTGTTAAAGCTATATCTGGCACGGATTGTAAACAAAACAAAACAAACGAGTGTTTACAGAAAGGCTGTCTGAATAGCACACGGTTGCTCTTACCAGTGGTATTCTCGTCTGGAGCATCTGTAGATCATCGTAGCCATACACCTGGGGCTTGACCAGAGGAGAGAACGCGCGTTACACTTTCAAATCGAGATAAAACTGCGTTGAAGAAAATGTGCGCTTTATTTAGTCCTCACCGGGTATGCGTGGAGCAAACCAGGAGCCATGATGTAAGGATTGGGCAGGAGAGGGGGCACGCCAGGAGGCAGATTCGGCGGCGCTTTCCCTTTACGTTACAAGACGCAGGATTAGTATTTGAAAAAGGACAGCTTAATAGTTAGAGCAGGCATTTCTACTAAACCTTTACCTGAGGCAGCTGTGCTGCGAGACGAAGCTGACGAGGGTGCAGCTGAAGCCGAGGCCGCAGATGAAGCTGCAGCAACGGGGATGATAGAGGCGACTCCACCTGCATTGTTCAGCCCCATAGCTAGACTATTGACTGGCCCCAGACTGGTTTGGGCGGACGCAGCGCCGACTGTGGAAGAGGGTGAGGGGGGAACGGGAACACTATGAGAGACAGGGGCCGAGGAGGAAGAGACCGTTGAAGGCGCGAGGACGGAGGCGGGGGCCACTACAGAGACGGAAGAGAAGGAAGACGAATGTAGGCTTGAGTCTCCATCCATGCTTGGGTGCTGAGAGGGGAGGGGAAAAAAAAATGAATACACTGGGCCAGAGTGTAAAAGAACAAAAAGCTAAAATACTTTAATCATCTAAAATGTTACTGAAAGTATATACAACTTAGTGTGACCATAAAACGTATCAGGCACAGGTTCTTCATTTATTTATTTATTTTTAACTCGCTAAGGATGTAACATTTTGTTACATCATATACTGCAGCAAATGTCATATAAGGACTGTAAGTGCTTTATATTTCCCTATACAACCTTATTAATACTTCATAAATGTTATTCTTTACACAGTATTCAAATAAAACCTTCAGATTTCATGTGACTCATTCAAAACATCGTAATCTTACCAGTAAGCTTGTGCTGGACGTTCTCACTGTGGAGGAAGCCAAGCTGTTCTGTGGTGTGGAAAGGGAACTGAGTAAACGAGAGAGAGAGAGAGAGAGAGAGAACGAAAAACGTATTTAATTCCGATCCTTGCATATTTAATACAATACAAATAATTCCATACTCACTTATGTTGTGGAGGAGCGATCGTATTAGAGGAGGGGTCTTCATGTCCGAGAGGGGTAAGAGGTGTCTGGCTGGATGTCGTCAGGAGAGAGGCAGGGCCTTGGGGCGGGTCTGATAGTGACGCCATGGTCGACACAGTGGGAGGAGCGTTGGAGTCAGACGCTGGCTTCACAGACACCGCAGATCCCGCTGCACCTGCACGAGAAAGCATTTGAAACCCAGAGAAACCCCTTTTATACATTATGTACAGGTACAACAAACATGTAATACCTAAAGAAATGACAATATTCCACCTCCTGACAAAAAAAGCAACAATTTTATCTGGCAGGAATTAATTACAAATCATAATGCAGATTCTGTTGGTATAAAACGATACCAATAAAAATAAATAAATAAAGGTGTTTATTCTTAAATAATCGTGATGCTAATATGCAGAAAGTCTTACCTTCCAAAGACTGCGTTGTCTGAATTGAACCGAACCCATTCTGCATGAAAGAACACAAAAGCACAAGTGGTTATATTAAATTAATGAAAATAAACACCAATATATTTTGGCATCTCACTCGTCTCCATCTGCCCTTAAGTGCCCACAGTTGTAAGTCCCCCGTCCCCAGCACAAGCCGGTGCATTCATGGTGCCGGTCCCCATAAGCCCGAATAAATGGAATAAATAAATACTGTGATCCGTGGTAGCGCCCCCCCAACATTAGCAGCCGAACGAGAGGATGCATGGATTCATCTACCCAAAGAAAATGGTTGATCCAGTTCACATCGAGATTAAAGCTCGCTATAATCCTGAAATTGTGTGCTGCATTGTCAACGACAAGTCCGAACAGTAGATGTCCGCAGGAGTAAGAGAAGTCTCTCACCTTGGGCTGCAGGTCTTTCTGTGGAGACGAGGAAACGGAGGGTGGGTAGCGTCTGGTCTGGCTCGCTCTCTGCTCATACAGGTCCATCTGAGTGGCACTGGGCAGCGCAGAAGTCTGCTCACTGATACACAATAGGAATTGATTTGTTACGCAGGATATAGTAAACAAGAGTGTTTTATTTCCCCACATTAAAAGTTCTTTCAATTAACAAGCACAACTTTATGAAGATCATCTGTCTACCTTCAGGACGTCATCCTACTATCCGACTACCTTCAGAACGTCATCTAACTATCCATCTACCTGAAGGGTTCACCTCATAGTATTAAAAAAAATTCAAAAACCCACGATAACACTGCACACTTCCTGTAAATACATTAAATACATATACACCCCTTATGATGTCCTGAATAGGCTTTCTAGACTTGTCATATTTGTACATCGAATAGAAGAACCGCGATGGAACATGGTGTGTGGGTGTATATATTGGGGAAAGAAGGAAACCTGTTGGCACTGGTGTAGAGGCTGTTCTGACTCGCAGTGCCCGGCGTCGTGGTGGCTACCGCCGTCGCGTCGTACTCCGACAGGACCGGCTCGGAGCCAAACTGCAACGCTCCAAACTGCAGGTTGAGGCCGGGTATGTCTGCCGAACCTGGCATTTCTACTGCTAAAGCAGGGATCTAGTGGAAAAGTTACAGAAAAGGGAGGAGGAGGGGGAGGGGGGTGTTGATTTAAAATTGATTTAAAAACAAAAACTAAATCCATTCTGGCATTTCCCTTAAAACAAATAGTATGTTCTCTTAATTAGTCTTGCTCTTTAATAAACAAAACGTCTTGCTATAAAACAGAGACGCTTGCCTTGGTGGTGATCGAGGTTCTCTTTTTTTGATGCTTAAGTTTATGCTGCTGTAAGGGCAGAGGACTGGAGGCCTGAGTCTCCGATGGACCTGAAGGTATTTGCTGCTGGCTCACTGAAGGGCCTGAAGGCTTCGGAGCGGAGACGGTTTGAGCCAGAGAAGGGGAAGGGGTGGGTTGGGAAGGAGCCGTGGAGGGAGTGGGACCTTTCTCCTGCAGAAAGGCATCAATCATGGAGGACGCAGGGGAGGAGGAGGTGGGCTGGAACGGCTGTCGCTTGGTGAAGGGGCTGTGCCCGGTTGCGTCTGTCTGAGACTTGATGTCTACAAAGATGAGGAGAGAAAGAAAGAAAGAACAATTAACAAGACACTATAGAAAAATAAATATATAAATAAACAACACATACCACATGAAACACAAACTCTCCTACCATACTGTGGAAGGGGAGCAGGACTGGACTCCCAGCTGGAGGGGCCTGTGCTGGAAGGGCCACTCTGAGAATGCTGCGCTGCCAGCTGTGCCAGAGCCTGTGCGGTCTTAAACTGCTCCAGGAATTGAGAGCCACTGGTGGAGTTTCCACTGGTGCCTTTAGAGTCGCCCACTTCACCAAAACCCTTCCTGAGCATGCTCACCTAGAGTTAAAAAAAAAAAAAAAAAAAACACTTTGTTTTGTTTTATATAATATATATATATATATAGATATATATATATATATATATATATATATATATATATATATATATATATATATATATATATATATATATATATATATATATATATATATACACACACACACACACACATACATACATACATACATACATACATACCTACATACATACATACACACACACACACACACACACACACACGCGATGGCACCATTTAATCTCGTCATAAATATCGTCCTAAGATTGATCAATCCTGCGGGTCTCACCATGCTGTGCTGATTATATGAGGTGTTGGTGGAAGGCTGGGGGAGCGAGACCGACTGCTTGGAGTTGCTAAAAACCAGAGCCTGGGAGAGAGACGAGGGCTGAGGGGTATCTACTGGAGCAGACTCCGTCTCAGAAGAGGAGGGGGGAGTCTTCCCAAGTAGCACTGCTAAATCAATCCTGTGTTGGACAAAACATGGTTAAAGAGAGGGAAAAAAAATCTGATCTGCACTTCTCCAAATGAATTCCTGCTTATTCTCCATTATTTGTCAGGTAATTACACTTTATAACAAAAGGCAAACCTAAACAAGTAAATAAAAATCTCATTTCTGGATATTCTGTGTTAAATCAGCTGACTTCAGTGAAAACACACATAGGCGCACACGCACACACACACACCCCCTACCCTTACCTGGCTGAACATCTGGATAACTATAAAGTCTTGCCCACAAATCATCTCTCACCTCTGTCCAGCTGTTATGGTAACATTCTCCTGAGGCATGGGCATGGACACGACGCTGGAGGCAGTGAAGATCTTCGTCTCGGACAACTTAAGACAGAAAGAACCATTGATATTTCCTTTTATTTATTATTGACCCCCCACCCCCCTTTTAATTTATATCATATATCGTACATCCTCAGTCCAGTCCTCAGTACCCCACTCTTCTGTAGGAGCTCTCCATGCACCTGGAAGAGAGGGAAATGCAAGGATTAAGGACTTTGATTGCAACACACTCAAAAGCATATAAACCATGGCTAAAATACTGACCGGGAGTGGAGTCGAACTTCCGTGCATAATTTGTTCCTTCTCCTCCAGAAAAGTCAAGTCCTGCAAAAATATAATAGAACAATCACAAAAAATGAAATCTAAACCCCTATATTATATATATATATATATATATATATATATATATTTTTTTTTTTTTTTTTTTTTTTTTTTTTTTTTTTTTTTAAATAAAAGAAAAAGGAAAGGAAAAGTACACACTGGCACCATCTTCTGGTTCCAAGTTGCCAGTGTTGCTCCAAGTGCTTCCCATGGTATAGTTGTCCTCGGTCTGTGCTGGCTCAGCATAATCTGCCGGGTTAAATGTCCTGCAACAAAATTGATTCAAGTGAATATTAATGCCGATAAATAAATAAATAAATAAAATGCATATGGAAGCAGAATCCTACAGTCCATTGGTCAGACCCTGACGATGAGACGAATAAACAAGGCGAGAACTTACCCCATGCCCTGAGCTGAAAATCTTCCTCCTCTTCTACCGGCACCACCTGCAGGAGACACGGAGCACACACAGCTCATGGAATTGAATCACAACAAATACTTTAACCCCTTTCCAAACTTGCATGAACACTTGACAGTGTGTAAAAAGTAAACGAGACCTTTATAACAAAGCACAGTTTATATTCCTAATTAGTTTTGGAATAATCAGTGCAACTTGATTAATATTTATGAATTTAGTATTTCTGATGTACAAAATACATCAGTTTTACAGGGGGGAAAAAAAGGCCTAACACACCTCTTCCTCTGCCTCGTCCTCGGCGGCCGCGCTCCATCCCTCTGCCCGCTATTCCAGCGGCTTTAGTGGCGTCCACGCCGTTTTCCTGACCGTGAACTGCACACAACCCAAGACGAAGAGAGAATAGAGTGTGATGAGTGGATGACGAGAAAACAGATGATGATCTAAAGGATATTGCAGAGGGAGGTGGTGGCTTAGTGGTTAAGGTGTTGGACTCTGGACCAGGAGATCGCAGGTTCAAACCCCACCCCCACCAAGCTACTACTAGTGGGCCCATGAGCAAGGCCCTTAACCCTCAATTGCTCAGTTGTAAGTCGCTCTGGATAAGGGCGTCTGCCAAATGCTGCAAATGTAAATGCAGATACTGATAGATAGATAGATCGGATGGTACTTCGATAAGCATTCAACTGATGTCGGACATTCGTAGAAAGCATTGTCGTACTCTGCAGGTCGTACTCTGCATCAATAAGTATGTGACAGTTTTTAATTTTAATTTGTAGTCATTAAAATTGTGCTAAGAAACAATATGAATACATGCATATTTGCACTTCAGTGATTTGCCTCTAGAGGCCGCTATAGCGCTGTGTAATGCAAACGGGAAAAACTATCAAAGAATATTGCCTATAGCAGATGCTGCTACTGCCGATTGCCAAATTAGTCAATATTAATGTGTTATTAATGCAATATAATCAGTCCATGATTTAGCTGGCCAAAAAAAAATCAATAATAAATAACAACCCCCAATAAATTAATACAGATCGGGGGATGTACAGAGACTGACTCCTATTTACACCTATTTACCTCCTACACCTATTTACCTTTAAATTAATTTATAAGACCTCCGTCACAACAATTCCTTCTTACATGATGGCACGTGATCCTTCAAAATTAACCCCTTAAGCATTTTTCCTTTTAGCGCGCCTGTAAAACAACTGTTTTACATGCTCGTTCGTTTCCAAACATTTCCACACCGTCGGGGAAAGTCCGATCTCGCTACACATCGAGCTGACCTCAGGGTGAACCGGTCACAAGAATCGGCTGCATTCCGGAGCAGTGTTTATTTACGGAAAAATGACACTGCTGCACAAAGCAACAACATGCAAAACAAACGGTAATGTGGCGAAAGCTTGTTGTGAAGAGAAGTGCTGCTGCTGTTGGTACAAACTGGTCTCGCTGCAGATGCAAACTAGGTCACACCACAAACAAAAAAAAACCCCGCCCACACAAGTCAAGAAGGCGAAAAAGAGGAGCGCGAAAGCCTCGGGTGAAAGCTGATTACTGACCGTTTAGCTAAAGGGCTTTTAGTTTTACGCAGTCACGTGATACTCAAAAATGAAATTCTTCTTTAACCCGGGAGATTGAGCCAATGTCCTATCAAACCCCCAAAACTAAAGATGGCCAAAAACAACATGCATACTCCTGGAAGTCAGTTCAGCGCTTTTTGGATTTTTTTTATCCAGGTCACATGATCAGGAATGCCCCTTTTTGCATTTTGCAAACCATGTCCATGAATATTGTTAAACACGGACATGCAGAGTTTAAGTCAGAATAACCTGCTTTCAAGAAATATAAGAAAAAAAACCAAAATTATATATATATATATATATATATATATATATATATATAAATACACTTGTCACATGAACATTGCAGCAAAGTGAAACTCTTTACACATCACAGCGACGTTTGGGAACTACAGCACCCCTGGTGCACAGAGGGTTAAGTGCCTTGCTCAAGGGCCTTGAACCTCCGACCTTCCGATCAGTAACCACTGTGCTACCACTTCCCCTGAAAACATCAGATAGAGCATGCTGTTGCACGAATGGTTTAACCCATCACCAGGGGAAACTTTCTGTAAAATAATATTCAAGTATTAATAGTGAAATGTTCAAGAATGAACATTAAAAACCGAATAACTTGGAATTAAATGGAAAAAGATTCACCAACGAATTATGAAAGCTTTTTTTTTTTTCACTTTCACGTCAGTAATTTCTTTACTACATTACATTACAAGAACATTACATTTTATCGATAAACAAATTCAGAAATACTAACATAAAAAGAAACGCTCATGTTTCAACCCTTGTGGCTCTTGTTGACAAACCATGATCTTTTGAAGAATGAGGGTATTAAAATACTATTTGGTATCTTTTCTACTATTTCGACCATCAACCACCGAAAATTCCTCAAAACAGCTTTAACGATTCCTCACGTAAATTGATTATAAAAATTAAACCGCGGATTTGCCTCGTTTAATCCGTTTAACTTAATACTGAGCACCGTGTTTTCCCCCCCTGTACTATTATTACTGATGCATGACATGGCAAACATGGACAGGTAACGGAGTACGCACAATAAAAGTGGAGAAACTTTCAAACTGAAACATTAAGGAATCGTTCAGATCGTGGGAAATTTCAGGCAGCTTTTCCGCAGACAGGAATTCCGGAATCTTACACATCACTACACTGTAAGATTAAATAATAAATAAATAAATAAATAAATGCAATTTCAGCAATAAAATGCAGATCTTTCTAAAAAGAAAAACAAACTGCTTGTTTAAGTGACCTGCTTTATGTTTCCTCTCTTATTTAGCAGAGATTATATAGAGACGAAGGAAGACTTGTTTTGTTTTTTTTCCTGAGGACTTTTAAGAATAAAAACTTACACTCTCGTCCACGGCTGGCGCCACGGCCCCTCCTCGGAGCTCCTCCTCTACGGCGTGCTACATCTCTCTCTCCTCCTCTCTCACGATTCTCCTTGCCTTCTTCGCCTCCGTCTGGCTGTGCGTTTTCTTTCTGGCCCGATACCCCTTTCTTCTTTCCTACCATTTCCCATGAATCCTGTGGGAACGACAGAAGCCTTTAATTAAACGATGAAGCATCGAAATATTCCAACCTGCTGGATTCTACTTTAAAAGAATGCGGGAAGCTTTACGTTGCTCTCAGACTCGGACGGACGGACGCCCCCTTCATCACTACAGAGGACGCCTATGAAGTGGTGCTCAAGTCGCTGATGTGGTCTCGCTACTCAGGCAATTACAGTCGTTTAGATTTAATCATATTATGCCTCGGATTACAAACAAATTTCAGCAAATAAACAGTGAGAATCCACAGTACTCATTTTCTCCCATGTCACTATTATAACCCCAACCCTCTAACTCTCACGGGTAATAACTGAAATGTCTAGTTAATGATTTTCTGGCATGGTTGCCATTTGGGGAATTAACCCCCCCTTAAAAAAGTAAACCCCCCCCCCCCCCCCCCCCCCCCCCCCCCACCCCCCCCCCCCCCCCCCCCCCACAAGTGGCAGGAACGTCGAGCAGGTTTGAGAATAACACTACACTAACACACTATGTTGTTTGTATACGGGATTTGCTCAACGCCAGAGATCCACACCCTTTTTGCACAACAGGCCAGTTGCATGCAAGACAAATTTTCCACGGGTTTATATATTACTTGCATACATACTACATGGGGGAATCATGGGGAAATTCACAGTGCATGTGCATTACTGTATATTAGACAGCAAGTCTGCAAGGCCACTTCAGAGCAAGCGATTGCGCGCGCGCGTGCGTGTGTGTGTGTGTGTGTGTGCGTGTGTGTGTTAAGAAAAGGCTCGAGTGAGTAAAACTGCTGGGGTGTGAAACCACGAGGCGGTAATGAGCACTCACAGTGTCAGGGCTGCCCTCCAGCAGCACGTTGATCGCTCTGTTCACATCTCCGTTACAGTCATGCAGCGCTATCATAGACTCGTCTTGGTCCTTCCCAGTGATGTCAACTAGCTGGAAAGGATAGGAGGGAGCAAGGTTATGATAAAACCGTAACACACACACACACACACACTTCCAAGTTCAGAAAGGACGTATGAAATCGTCCTGGGAAAACTGGTCCTAAATATAGTATTTAAATGCGTTAATATAAAAGCTAATAATAAAAACATTTTTACGTTTAAGTACATCCATTCTGCCGAGGCCCGTAAGGATTCCTCAAGTAAAATTACTGTCCCTCAATGATTCGCCACTGAACTAAACACCGAGCTTCCCACGGTGCTAAAAAAATAAACAAAGAGGTGTCCTGAGGGCAAATTATTTTGCTGATTTTATAGCAAGATAATATTATAACGTTTACATTTATGTATACACAGATTAAAGTGACGAACACTTTTTCAAGTTGCAATGTTGCTCTCGCGTTCAGACAGACGCAGAGAGAGAGCATCCGGTAGCAGTTCTGAAGCTCATCTCGCCGAGCACACTGTTCCCTTCATCACTACAGAAGGAGCCTATGAAGGGGTTTCCGGTGTGCACGAGTTCACTGAGCGATGTAGTGAATAAAACAAGCCTGGGCTCAGAAAAGGATCAAACTGGATGTGTGTGTGTGTGTGTGTGTGTGATGAATGAAAATATACATCTGATAGCTTTCAGGACGACCTTAAAACTCAATACGATTCCATAATGTCATAATGTACAAATATTCAGATTGGCTTTATTAACTTCTAACACAGTAGTTGGGCAATTTTCGCCAATCCGGATGCCTCCTGACCTGCTTGACCTTTTCCTCAAAGTCAGCATCGTTGTGGTCCGAGATCATCTGCGCGAGTCGGATCTGCTCAGCGGTGGCCTGGGGAAGACAAGAAGCCAACGTTGTGAGGGCAAAGAAAAAGTGCTTCAGCACACAAACAGCAGGAGTTTGCGGATTGGGACCGTGTGGCTTAAACAACGGCCGATTTGTGTGTACTCTCTAAACACAAGGTCGGTGTTAGAAATGACGTGCTGCGTGTGGGTACAGACGCGATCCCTCGAATGCACTGTGCAAGGACAGAACCCGCATCATCGTTATACAACACGGGCGGGAGGAGACGCAGGTGACAAACGTCACTACAACGCGATTAAAACCAACATTTTGGATTTCTCATTGAAAAGTTCGCTCAGGACAACTCAGGCATGAATCTCTCTCTCCCACACACACACACACACACACAATCTAGATCAGTGGCATCGGATTTTAAGCCCTACCCGTCTACCAATCACCCATTAAATGTCTACTGTTCAAAAATGTCTATTGAAATATCAATAACATGGTGCTATTAAAAGATCACAAATAGAAAATAAGCATAGTTGTGAGGTACCATAACTAATGTATACATTTACTTGCATTAAATTGCCTAATTGTAAAGTGTGTGGTGTATGAATTATTTTTAATACTCATAGATAAATGAAGATTTTAAAAAAATAAATAGATTTCTGCAATAAATATGCCGCTTCACCAGCCACGTCTTTATTCCCCACTATAGGGACATACCCTTCACTTATATATCAAATTCACCCCATCAACCCTTCTGACATGTGTTCTGTAGTTGTCAAAGCTAAGCTAACGGTGAAGAGCTGAAAAGCAAGCAATGAAGTCGACGAGCCATATCCGAAACATTACAGCTCCTGTTAGCCAGAAACAGGAATCTGGCTCTACAGCAGACGTAACGTCATTTACACAAGAAATCACATGCAAAAGAAGAAAACCACAAAAAATAAAAAAATAAAAAAATAACTGACATTATGAGATATGAAGAAGAGTTCAGGGAAAAGGCGCGCCTGCTCATGATGCCAGTTTAATCTTCCTAAAACCGGGGTTAACCTGAGAGGGGTGGGCATCTTTCAGACACGGCACCGAAAACAAATAGATGCGGTTCGGAGAAGAAAGCAGCTGATTAACTGTAATACATGGAAATTCCGCGCCACTACGATGAGTTTGGGTTCCCTTTTGCGTTCAATTTCTCTCAAGGTTTCTTCCTCAAAGCATCCCGGGGAGTTTTTACCCTTTGCCTGGTTTTCCCTAGAAACAAACTTATTAAAAAGGTCAAGTTTAAAATGTTCTTCTCTCCATCGAGCTGCTTTAAAACATTGGATTGTCGGTAGGACGAATCAAAAGCGCTCGTTACCAGGAGGGGCGGGGTTACATCAGTCGTACGGATCTGCCTACAGTTTGTTGGCAACTAAAGGAAGCGGCATGACTAATTTATTCCAGCACCTCAAACACAACCATGTTGTTGAATGGAAAGGTGTGTGTGTGTGTGTGTGTGTGTGATAAACATGACTGCTAAAAACAGGTACAAATAGCGGACTGAATCCAACAAATGACACCACAAACCCATCTTCATCTAACCTCAGTTAAGCCCACAGTAAAGAGGTGTGCAGGTAGGAAAGGGTACATGAGGTGAGAACCCATGGGCCTTTTTCCTCAGCGGAGAGATCTGCGAGATCTCATGAGACTGCACAGGAAACAATGGAGAAAGCATCATGAGGGTAAAAACAAACCGGGTTGCGCTCGGTCAGTAGATTATTAGCACCTGATCTGTTCAGTGGATAAATGATTAAGCGGAGATCCGGCCTCTATTGTCAGGACGCGCGCGCGCACACACACACGAAAAAGCGAGAAGCGTCTTAGCTTGTCGTTATTTCTCAGACGCATGCAAACGAGTAAAGGTGTAAAATAATCACCCGAGGGGTGTGCAGAGCTGAAAAATAACAATACAATAACAATACATACGCTTTTCCAGGTTTCGTTAGAAACACAAAAACTGAGATGCAAGTGTGCGAAGATGAGCTGACGGAGATTCATTCATTCATCTTCTACCGCTATATCCGATCTTCCCTCGGGTCACGGGGAGTCTGTGCCTATCTCAGGCGTCTATGGGCATTAAGGCAGAATACACCCTGGACGGAATGCCAACCCATAGCAGGACACACACACACACACTAGGGACAATTTTTCATGGCCGACATGGCTGAGACGGGAATCGAACCCGGATCCTGGCGGTGTGAGGCGAACGTGCTAACCACTAAGCCACCGTGCCACCCCCCCCCCGGCCGCTGACGGAGATAAAAAAGGTAATTATAGAAACGACTAACACCTTCACTGTTTATTTCCGTTCGACTCAACTCTAGAACATGCGTCACATTTTGAGCGAATCACTGCCGAGTTTACATTCACATCCATTTTAAGAGGAAGTGAGAAGCGCCGTGGTCGGGTGGCGCTGAAGAGATGGGGGGGGGGGGGGGGGGGGGGGGGGGGGGTAAACAAAACACAGCATGATTTGAACCACAAACGACCAAAACAGACAAGGGAAAACTTCTAGCTACATCGAAATACACTTTCTGTAACAATCATTACTGGGAATCCACTTACGGCAAAAAAAAAAAAAAAAAAACAAAAAACAAAAAACACACACACACAAAATTCCCGGGAATTTAGACTGGAAACTTTTCATTGGAATTTTACAAAATAGCAGGTTAGCTCATGACATGGGGGGGGGAATCCCTCAGGATGACAAATTTGCAAAGGGGCTGATGGTTTTAACCAATCTATGGCATATTTAATTAATTAATTAACTCCCCTCGAACATGATTTATTACACGCCGATTACTTTTGCTTGTATGCTTTTAATATGTAAAAGGTATCAATCACTTTACCTTTTCCACAGACACTGTTCTGCTTATAAACGCATGACAATGCCAGTCGTGAGATTGTATTTATAGTCATCGTGTTCTAGTCCGCATTCTTTGCCAGCAACGGTTCTTATAAAGACTACACGACAACAATCCGCTGCTTTACATCGAGCTGTGACGTGAATTATTTACCTACAACAACACTGCTAAGCAGGTGCGTTGTGTGTGTGTGTGTGTGTGTTTTTAGCAACTTAAAACACAGGAAATGTTACAGAGGAGGTGTGCAGTGAATCGTGGATGAAAGAAATAGTGGTCAAGACGTTACATAACGTTTCAGTCGATTCAGCCAGAAGGATTGAGAACCTCTTAGGTGACAGCAGTGACTTATAGAGGGATTAGTGGACTAAACCCCTGCAGCAGACGAGGGGAACAGTATGGAAGTATTACTTATGGAAGTAACCCTGGCCAGGCAATTATCGGGCATTTCTTACTGGAATGCCTTCAATATAGTTTTTTTCTATAGTTTTTTTCCCTGGATGTTGTTAATGATTTAGGGACATCGTGTAGACCTTTTTTGCCACCATGGACCAGTTTGACACTGCAATGCAATTTTTCCACTTATATTTATTTATTAAAATGTACATTTTAAAGCTCTAGAGCTTGGCTGATGGTTGGGACCCCTGTGGTCTGAACAGCACTTAAAAAAAAGGGGGGGGGGGCAAAATATTGCACAAGATTGAGGGAGGAGAGAATCCTGAGCACAAGGGTAAAGCAAAAATAGCACAAGAAAGAAAAGGTGCTTAACACCTCACATGTACTTTTACAGTACATGGAAATTCTGTCTTTGTATATCCCAGCGATGTTAGAAGCTGGGGTCAAAATGCAGTAATCCCCCACCCCCATCCCTTCCCAAGAGTAGTTGCCTGGCAATACATGGGACTAGAACCGACAACCTTACGATCGGTAACCCGGAGCCTTTTTGGGTGTTAATGCTACGATCCCACTCACCTGAGGCCTCTGCTTGTGCTGTGACTGGCTCTGTGTCTGTGTCTGCTCCCAGTTGGCCCGGTTCCGGTTGCCTCCTACCGATGTCATCATTTACAGTATATACAAATACGAGTATTTACAAAGGAATATAACACCTAGAAAGGGAAAGAAACGAAAAGAGTAGTTTGATTAGCGTTGGACAAAAATGCTTACATGGCAATTTCATTTCATGGGGGGGGGACGGGGGGACGCTCCCGTTCACATTCGCAGGGCATTCGACTCATCCTCCCGAGTCAATTACATTTATTATTGTTGAGAATTGATGTTGACAATTGTTGATGCTATATATGAGCACTGCGGGCCCAAGCAGGTGGGGTTCTGGTGGAGCTCTGATAAGAAATCCAACATCAGTCACTGAATCACCACTTCCCTAGGACTAGTTACGTCCACAACAATGAACACACACACACTACACACACACACACACACACGACTGCTTCTATATTCCATCCTGTGCAGGTGGCTGCAAACCAATCAACTCTTTTCATCCTTGCCTAGGCTCCCTATTATACAAGTACGCAAATGGCTTCTGCCCCCTAGGTAGTGCCCTACACGGTGAAATGAGGACGGGTTTAGGACTCGACCTCGGCTTTAGCCCCTTGCCCAACAGGCCGGGAAAGTGAACACACACCTTTCTTTAGTCACCAAACCCGTGCATGCTTTGGAGTTCGGTATATGCAAATGAGCCTGGAACCGGATCATCTCGACGGGGTTCACACTAAAAACAAATCCGGACTGAAACAAACGGCCAGGGAAACTCCACACATGCCTGCTGATCACATACAACTAATGTCGGTACCGTCAACTAGTTCCACACCTACCCAGATAACCAGCCCCCCCCCCCTTTCTCCCAGGGAGTTTAAACCCGAGCCTGGGGCGATTCCTCAGGCCCTCACACCGGTACTCATACTTGGGCTATCAAATGCGCTCATTTACGTTATTTATAATTTACCCGTGCGACACCATTATGCATGAATATTTGATTTCCGCACTCCAAGCACACCGGCGGCATCAGATCCAGAACCGCTCCTCCGGACCCGAGCTTCCTGTATCAGTAACTAACACTGGAGTTTGGCCACTCTCATACGCGATTAATAAATCATTTAAAAAAAACAATGCACAATCCCCCACCACCCCCAAGCCAAAAGAAACCGCGTGTCCCCAAAGCATTTCAATGCATTATGCAATATTTACACGCGAACAGGTAGGCTATGCTAAGCTAAATGAAGCAGCAGGGGTCTCCAACCTCATGGCCGACCGGCACCGCTGCAACCAGAAACCTTAATGCAACAAAAATCGTCATCATCCCTGGAAAAAGCGCACGGAATGTTACAGAAACGCGTATTTTGCCGTAACTGTACCAAACCTGGGGGGAGGGGGGGCGGGGGGCTTAGCGCGGTCCGGGTGCATATGAAGCATGCCTTCCGGTTTAACTCCGAACTCGAGGCCGAGGCTGCGCACAGGCCCAGTAGGCCGCAAATCACGAAAATAAACAACAGGCGATGGATGTTACTGACCAGAAACCCGACTTGACGTCTTGGAGGGAATTTTTTTTTCTTTTTCTCCCCCCTTTCTTTTTCTTTCACAAGACCAAAACAAACAAACAAAAACACACACAAAGAGACCGCTATCGCGCTGACCTCTTAGAAATCTCTTAGAATTGTTCGTAACTCCGGCACCGACTCGGCCTTTCCGCCCGAACACGAAGCCGAACCGACCCGCGCAGACAATGAAGCGGATTTTTTTACCTGTTTCTGCTCCCACACTGACACAGCGCCGCGCAAGTCACGTGACACGGCCCCAGCCGCAGCGGCTTCAACGCAAGCGACCCTTTTTTTTTGTACCACGTGACCAAAACGTGTACGTCTTCCTGCACGACGAATCCGACGCTACGTCACGCAAGATTGTGACGCGTCATGACACGACATACTACACAGCCTAATAAAGAGGCATGACGTCACTAGGCGTCTCAAATAAAAAACAAAAATACAATCCTGTCTATTCTTTACTGGAGTAATTATTTCTTCTTTTCCTTATATTTTCACGCAATTATCTGTACTTTCTACTCCTTATATTTTAAAAATAGCCCCTATTTCATTTTTTAATAAAAGCCCAATCCAGATAAACGTATAGAGTTTATCCGGATAGAGTGAATGTGATTATGGTTGGATGAGATATAAACAGATACCATTCTGACACTCTATTGGTTTTTACGCGATCCATCGCACCTGCACACGACAACAAATCACGTCACAATCCAGCAAGGACATTAACCAGTGTTACTCAAACAAACAAGATAATTTCTCCACTTTTTCATTCATTCATTCATCTTCTACCGCTTTATCCGATCTTCCTCGGGTCACGGGGAGTCTGTGCCTATCTCAGGCGTCTATGGGCATTAAGGCAGGATACACCCTGGATGGAATGCCAACCCATCGCAGGGCACACACGCACACATTCATACACTAGGGACAATTTTCCAAGGTGCCAATCAACCTACCGTGCATGTTTTTGGACCGGGGGAAACCGGAGAACCCCGGAGAAGGAGAAAAAAAACCCCCTGAGACACGGGGAGCGCCGAAGGGAGAACATGCAAACTCCACACACACATGGCCGAGACGGGAATCGAACCCGGATCCTGGCGGTGTGAGGCGAACGTGCTAACCACTACGCCACCGTGCCCCACTCAATTTCTCCACTTCTGGCTCATTAATAAGAGTTTATAAGAGTAAATGGAATGATATAAATGAGTATGTTTCATAGATGAGTGGAATCAAGTGCAATGGACTGTACGCTTTCTTCATATTCTCTAAATTGCTTTCTATACGACTGTGTTATTCACTCTCATTTTTCCACTGGTCAATTAAACTGGTTCTGTTTTCATAAATTTTATATAAGCAGCCACAGTGGAGACTAGGCTAACTCCCATAACTAATTAATAACTCGGTCAACTGTGTTATGGGTGAATGCCAGTGTTATTTACAATGGTGTTTAAAAGAACGCTTTAAGGACTTTTATAGAATTATATAGAAGTAAACGCAATCAAACTAACAAGATATTGATGTTAAAATGTTCAAATCTGACAAACCCACTTTTAACATGCGTATTGGAGAGTAATGGCTGAATGCCCAGTGGAAAGCCAAGCTTGCTGATCACCAATGCTGATGGTGCGCCTGCGCCTGCAAAAATACTATAGTTTAGTACCAAGCCAAGGATGCTGCCACTTGACTTTCTGTTTGTATGAAACAGCAGGTTTATATTCCTATTGAGAGTCTCAATCTGTGGTTTAATGGTAAACCATTACACGGTCAATTATCCAGTGATGCTTTTTATTCATTCCCTGACTGGAAAAGTAGCATATCTATTTATCTTATCACATCCAGTTCTTTCTGTGCGATTTCTTCAGCAATAGAAGTCATTTAACAGTTAAGCTTCTCATCCTTGCTGTACCATCACGCTCCTCCAGGGGGAGCAGCAGACCACACATTTAAACCACTTGTCCCGCGTTATAGAGGCAACAGAGGCAATAGAGAATAGAGTCAACAAAAATGTATACAAACCTGTTACTTTTCTATTAAAAATGTGGAACTCTTGAATAAATATCACTTTTAAGATTCATATTTGTGTGCAGTCATTGCATCTCAGTTTATTCATTCATTCATTCATTCATCTTCTACCGCTTTTCCGATCTTCCCTCGGGTCACGGGGAGTCTGGGCCTATCTCCGACATCTATGGGCATTAAGGCAGGATACACCCTGGATGGAATGCCAACCCATCACAGAGCACACACACACACACACACATTCATACACTAGGGACAATTTCCCAAGGTGCCAATCAACCTACCGTGCATGTTTTTGACCGGAGAACCCGGAGAAAAAAACCCCTGAGGCACGGGGAGAACATGCAAACTCCACACACACATGGCCGAGACGGAAATCGAACCCGGACCCTGGCGGTGTGAGGCGAACGTGCTAAACACTAAGCCACTGGGCCCTCATCTCGGTTTATTTACCTGCAAATTATGTAATTAATGCTTTTGATTAGAGGCATGTAAAACACGGCGTTATTTCAACTGGTTAGGACTGGGGACTGGGCACTAACTCAGCCGTGATACAGTGCCACCCGAATAGAGAGGATTAAGGGCCATGCTTAAGGGCCCAACAGTAGCCACCGTGCTACCGCTTCCTAAAACACAACCAAAGCAACACACTGAATCCTGTATTTGTTTCACTTCTTGCATGTTTTATTACGAAATGAATAACACGATGTGTACATATGAAAAAAACACTGAGAAATCGGTATAGAACTTTAATGTAACTTTATTTGGACCAATAAATGCCATGATATAAATACCGAACTACAACATAATATTCAAACTCATAATTATGCAGCTTCTAGTAACAGCAGGAGGTCTTTAAGCTTCACATTTTATTTTGGGAACTGGCAGAAGATTTGGGTCTTGCACTTGATTAGCCAGTATTATTATAGTCATATTGTACACACACACACACACACACACACACACACACACACATACACACACACACATACACACACACACACACACACACACACACTCTATATACATAGTATTTATACAACACCTTCTGCAGTTGCTTTTAATGCTGATGAGCATACAGTAAAGAAAAGCAAAATACCAAAATTTTATATCTGATCTATGATCATGTGTGCAGCAAATGATGCTACAATTCAAACATATAAGCTACTATTAATTATTAGTATTAATTTGACTAAAAGATTAGATATTAACTTTATGAAAAATGACTTGCTTTCCATCTGTGGAACTGATGTTACATAAAATAATGTGAGAGGAAAAAAAAAACAGACTGAGCTACATGTACGTTCATGCCTTACACGATCCTCTCCGTATCCGCTCAGGATTTGATCTCAATCACTTTGATGAAAGGCAGAGGCTTGTTTCCGGGACTCGTTGGTGTCAAAGGCTTGCTGTAAAAACAACAACAACAACAACAACAAAAAGGTTTGCAAGTTAAAAATGAAAAAAAAAAATAACATGTAAAATATGTTTACTGAATCAGACAATAGGAATACAAAATGAAAGCTTGCACACACACTAAAATGTCCTAAAAGGACATGTAAAAGACTGGGCCGGACCAGCACCAGATTCATACATATCAAACATACCCATATAAAAGGCATTGTATGTCAATACTCAACCGCGCCACCTGGTGGAACGTCCGGTAATTACAGAACAAGGTCAAATGAATGAAGTCATAATTATGACTTGATTTGGACGATCAAAGGGCCGGATGTGTTGTTGTTCTTGTTATTGTTTTTATTCCAGAAAAATCTCTTGTTTTAGTGACATGTGCTAATTTCCCGCAACACATGCAAAGGAAAAAAAGGTAGATGCATTCTTCTTATATTGAAGATCCGGTGTTGTTCCATAAGATTCCTTTCTTTTCTGTCTATTTGTGTGTGTGAAAGCCTTCCCAATAATCTGTATAACAGACTTTAAAGGCCATTTAAGCAATATTGTTAAGAGAGGCTGAGATGAGTGTATTGGACAAAAAGCATCCTCCTTCCCAACAATATGTCCATTTCTGATGGGATATATATGGAGCCAATAACAAGAGATTACAAAAAGATTTTCGAAGAACATAAGGAGAAATGTATTACACCCCTTCCCCCCACACACACACACACACGCTGTACTATTAACATTTATCTTACGGTTTACCAAAATGAGTACAAGTGCAATAATAATAGGTAAGTTGCTAAACAGCACCATCTAGCGGACAATTAGTATATTTATCTATTGAACTAAGCGGAATGATGGTCTCAGAAAGAGTGCAAGGCGCCAAAACGTCATACACGCTCACACACACACACACACACACACACACACACACACACACACACACACACACACAGCAGGATGGAGGAAAGTGATTGCCTCAGATGAAACCCATGTAAATAAACAGAGAAACATTGCTGTGGAAACATTACTAACCCAAGATCGATTGACGATTACAGTATAACGCAGAGAAATACCCGAATGTATCATTCAGACTCAGTCATAACATCCAGTCTTGTTTGTTTGCTAAAAATAGTGTGCGGGGCGCACCTGTAAACAATCTGAGCTTCCTTCTCGGACTTGAAAGGGCTTGGTGTCCGTTCATCCAGACAGAACTCTATCTGGTCCCGCATCTCTCGGTTCTGTAACCAGACGAAGGAAGTTTATCGTTGGGGATTAATGCAAGGAACATTAAACCACAAAGCCACGTATTACGCGCATTATTTAGACAGGAACTAACCTCTGCCTCCAGAAACGCCACTCTTTCCTCGAGATCGCCGATCAGACGCTCCCTCTCCTCCATCATGGTCCGTGAATTCTGAAGCTGAAGCAACGTATATCCACGTTATAATTATAATAATGAGAGTAATAATAATGCATAACCCTCAGAACGTAGCGTTTCTAGATAGTTTGTAGACATTGTGCGAATGTGTATTGCTGCTCTTATTGAGATGGATGAGAAGCGAGCGCAATGATTTACTCTATTAATTAGGACGAGGTGCATTTCATTCATCACGCCTGTGCTAGCATGTGTACGCAAGCCTGGATTGTGCAATCGGGGCGTGCGAGTGTGTGTCGGTGTCACCTGCTCAATCATGTGTCGCACTTTCCTCTGCTGGCTCTTTAGCATGTCGTCGAGGTGATGGATCTTTTCCTTCAGAACCGCCTGCTCTTTTTCCAGTTGTTTACATCTAACATACACACACACAAAATACACACACACACACAACATTATTCTGTTGTAGTTGATTATGATGGTGTAATATCTGCATCAAGACCTTGGTAAAAACTATAAATCGCATAAATGGTGAGAGAAAACTATAAATAGAAAACTATAAATCGTGTTTTTTTACGTTGCTGTTTCTTTAGTACGCTATTCGTTCGATCGTTCCTCTCACCTTTCCCCATCTTCCCCGTCCTTCATTGCTCGCAGATCCCGGAGCTCAGCCTCGCCAGCAGCCATCTTGTCACGAAGACCTTCGTTCTCGAGCTTCAAACGTCCAAGGAGGGTCTGCAGCTCCTCAATGCGCTTGCCCTGCCCCTCGGCCCGATCCTGGGCCCGCTGCAGATGCTCGTTTCGCTCCTCCAGATGCCGCAGGTGCTCTCTGTTCTCTGCCTGAATAGATAATGGATGTAACCCAAACGAGTCCCTACAAGATGGTGTCATTTGGGGCAGTGGAGATACAAAAGAGATACAAGGCCACTAACTGACAGATATCTTTCAGACAACAATGTCATATGAGGCAGTATAAATAAGTTGTTTACATGAAAGTACTTTATATATTGACGTTTGCACACTAACACTGTCAAAATAGTCTCCATGCCCAGCAATACGGTGTTCTGTGGTCCTGGAGGTCAATCACGTTCTGAGATTTCTTGTGTATGTGTGTGTGTGTGTATATGTGTGTGCGTGTGTGTGTCACTAACCTGTAATGCCTCTTTTTCCTGCTGGTGTCTCTTCTCTACCTCCTGCAGCTGAGTATAAAGACGTTTGGTCATCTCCCTCAACCTCACACACTCCTCCTCCTGATAGATGCAGATGAAAAAAAATAAATAAAGCTTTAGCTACCAAACAATTTTTCTTGTATCACTACATTCATTCATTCATCCATCTTCTATCGCTTTATCCAATCTTCCCTCGGGTCACGGCAAGTCTGTGCCTATCTCAGGCGTCTATGGGCATTAAGGCAGGATACACCCTGGATGGAATGCCAACCCATCTCAGGACACACACACTCACATTCACACACACATTCAAACACTAGGGACAATTTTCCAAGGTGCCAATCAACCTACCGTGCATGTTTTTGGACCGAGGGAGGAAACTGGAGAATCCGGGGAAAAAACCCCTGAGGCACGGGGAGAACATGCACAAACTCCACAAACACATGGCCGAGACGGGAATCGAACCCGGACCCTGGCGGTGTGAGGCGAACGTGCTAACCACTAAACCACCGTGCATCCCTGTATCCCTATGTGAATGAATATGTAATGTAAATATATGTTAAAATTGAACACCACATTAAAAGCAGCCGCACCAAACCTTTATCATTACTCCATGCCGGTATTGAATAACTCATCCTTAAGCCAGGTCCTAAAATGCACAGCGTATCGTGTCACATGCATGCTAGAATTTGCAAAACAGTGCCATGTTCATCATTAATCTCGGAACATAACCGATAACAGCGATGTGCCATTCCTCCCTCTGGAGATTTGGAGTTCTTTATGGTCAGCACAAATATTTCGTGAAAGAGAGAGGGAATGTGAGAGGGAAGGGGGTTACAAAATCCTTTGCCCATCTATCAGGCAATATTAGAGAACAGAGCACACCTGAGGGGAGGGAAATATAACAAGAGATGTAATGGATGAAACTAGATGAACAAGTCAGTGAACACTTCCAGTGTTTCATAAACGCATTATAATCTCCTAATACACAGGCGCTCCCTACCTTACGAACAAACACTTTACCAACAATGGCCAGAGTGTTTGGCGAACGAGTGTAATACCCTGCAGGTATGTGAGCTTGTAGCTCAGCGGTTTAAGGTGCAGCCCTTGGGCCCTTGAGCAAGGCCCTTAACCCTCTGTGCTCCAGGGGGCGCTGTATCATGGCTGACCCCAGCTTCCGATCAATTTTGCTGTAACATATATGTGACAAATAAAGTCTATATTCTATTAATAACATCATTCCATGGTAAGCACTGTATACATTAGTATATTATTTTATACTGTTTATTCATTTTAAATATATTACTGCTATTGTTTTTTATAACCTTTCTTAAGTGTAGCATTCAGGAATGCAGTAAACTACCATTAATCTATATCTTACGAACGTAGTTAGGAGACATGTGAAGGTAATAGCGAACGCCGCGAACAGCTTATGAACAAATTCATACTAGGGTGGGAACCGTCTGTACAGTGAAAACGATATGTGTGTGTGTGTGTGTGTGTGTGTGTGTGTGGTGGGGCCAGTATACTGAGCAACGTACTAAGAAAGTGTGGAAAATTGTGGCATGTGTGTGTGTGTGTGTGTGTGTGTGTGCGTGCGTGTGCACGTATGTTCGGCTAAATGCATCGTTGGCCAGTGACGATTCTCAGAACATCAGAGGTGTGACTTCTCAGCACGGTGTGAAATTTGTGCGAAGCGCTCAGAAATGTGTGTGTGACGGAACGACCCAAAGCCCGACTGTGAAATCAACACACAGGTTCACAGAAGGTTCATGTAAATAACACCTGCCACCATAGGTGGCCCTTTTCCCAGGTCATTACCACAGAGTTAGAGGGGAAACAGTTGTACTGAATGTTGTAATGCAGTGCAGTAAACTCTATTAAAATCACTGATACATATGTTTTTTTTTGTATACATTTATTCCCAATAATCAATTCTGTTTATGTCGTGGGGTTTCTCTCAAGTTGCACTGCTACATATAAATATTTGTTTACGATGGTGACATTACAATTTTCACATGTCACATTTTTCACAACTGAACCCGTGAATATCAGTGTCTGATCTCACAAAAAGTGCAAAATGAGAATAAATATGGACTGTAACATTTAACAAACACACATAGACATACTTTTATCCATGTAATGTAACCTTAGCATAATTTAATACATGAAAATGTGTACCTGGCTCTCAGAGACTGACGCGTCCACGCTGGTATTGGAGACGGGGGATTTTTTGCTGGGTATGTTAACTCGGATCCCATTGGCCGGACTCTGGAGCGCAAAACAGATTTTTACGTGTTCAATGTTGCTGTTTTGTTCCATTCATTCATTCATTCATTCATTCATTCATTCATTCATTCATTCATGTTCTACGCTTTATCCGATCTTCCCTCGGGTCACGGGGAGTATCTAAGGCATCTATGGGCATTAAGGCAGGATACACCCTGGATGGAATGCCAACCCATCGCAGGACACACACTCACATTCACACACACGTTCATACATTAGGGACAATTTTTCCAAGGTGCCAATCAACCTACCGTGCATGTTTTTTTTAAGGAAACCGGGGGGAAACCGGAGAACCCGGGAGAAAAACCCCCTGAGGCACGGGGAGAACATGCAAACTACACACACACATGGCCGAGACGGGACTCGAACCCGGATTCTGGCGGTGTGAGGCGCCACTAAGCCACCATGCCCCCTCGTCTATATATATATATATATATATATATATATATATATATATATATATATATATATATATATATATATATATATATATATATATATATATATATATACACACACACACTCACACTCACACACACATTCATACACTAGGGACAATTTTTCCAAGGTGCCAATCAACCTACCGTGCATGTTTTTGGACCGGGGGAAAAACCGGAGAACCCGGAGAAAAAAAACCCTGAGGCACGGGGAGAACATGCACAAACTCCACACACACACACACACACACACACACACACACACATGGCCGAGACGGGAATCGAACCGCAACCCTGGAGGTGTGAGGCGAATGTGCTAACCACAAAGCCACCGTGCCCCTTTGTTCCATTTATTTATACAATATACTATAATCACACTATTATATATTACATTATATCGTTTATTTGTTTAGTTTTATTGACCTATATTAAAGAAAAAGAAACATTATAAAACTGAATGCACTTCAAAAAATCTCCATCTCTTGTAATCTTCCATCTCTCCATCTCAAAAAATCATATCTTTTACAACAGAGGTATCTGAACGTTTTCTGATGAAGACAAAACACTGAAATTCAGTACCTTGTTGTTGTTATTGTGTTGTCGGGCTGCCATCTGTTCCCTCAGAGTCTTCAGGCAGTATCTCACCTTACAGTGTAAAAAAAAGACACACACACACACACACACACACACACACACACACACAACACACACACACACACACACATTCAAATCCAAAAGTTTATTTGTGTCCTATTCTTATAGGTATATAGTAAATGATTAGAATGAGTGGATATTCAGAATGAGAATAATCTTTAATGCCAGGTCCCTTGTGTTGCATCTAAAAGGAATTTGTCATATATGTTATATATTAAAAACCCTATAAAATAAATAAAGATAAAAACATTAATCATTGTGTAGGGGATTTAATGTGAGGCAGTGCATTTATAAATGCCAAAGCAAAGTGATGCAAATCAAACCCCAAATAAACCCACGTTTTTTACTCCACTATTTTATAATTGACCATCACCATTACCAATTACATTTTGCACCTCTGTTGGAAATGTCATTAAGGCTTAACACTCCCCTGTGCAAATCTGCTGCCTCATTTTCAGCTCGAATAAATTACAAAACCTTTCAGAACCAGCTTTCGTTGAAGTCGAATAAAAGGGGTTGTTGTGTTGTTGGTTAATGCAGTGTTGAGGTGGACAATTTTTAGTAAATAAAACCTCACAAATCTGCTTGTTTTGGATTTGGTTGGTTTGAAAGGGGGCAGATGTAGACGACATGGAAGTATAGAGACTGTGTGGTCGCAGCGGCGCCCCCTAAAGGGAGCAACCGGAAGAGGAAGAAGTCTAAGATGTGTCTTGAAGACTTTTATTCAAGTCATTTTGGAATTGAGGTGCACGGCTGGTTTAGTGGTTAGCACGTTCGCCTCACAACAGGGTCCGGGTTCGATTCCCGTCTCGGCCATGTGTGTGTGGAGTTTGCATGTTCTTCCCGTACCTCAGGGGTTTTTCTCTGGGTTCTCCGGTTCCCCCAAGGTCCAAAAACATGCACGGTAGGTTAATTGGCACCTTGGAAAATTGTCCCTAGTGTATGAATGTGTGTGTGTGTGTGTGTGTGTGAGAAGGAATGTGTGTGTGCCCTGCGATGGGTTGGCATTCCATCCAGGGTGTATCCTGCCTTAATGCCCATAGACTCCTGAGATAGGTTCCCCGTGACCCGAGGGAAGATCGGATAAAGCGGTAAAAGATGAATGAATGAATATTTTGGTTTGGTGATTCCTAATTGTAAAACTGTTCATTTCTAATTTAATTTTAAATCCATCTTCATGCTTCCTCAGTTTAAACCCCCCTTGTACCCTTTTTTAGGCTGTTTATGTGGAATTTTGCTGTGTTTTCCAATAGTAAAGGACTTCATCCATGTAATCTACATATCCATTCTATTATGCTGCTCTCCAAAGACAAAAAAAAAACATTTATTTCAAGCCTATTGAATTGTTTTGTTGTTGTAATAGTATTGCAATCAATCATTCAGACTCTTTTACCAGCTTTTCCACCTCAGATAATATTGAGTATACGTGTAAATGCACAATACTGACCTCCTGTATTTGCGAAACCTCGTCAGTCAGCATTGTGACACTCTGTTGCTCCTTGTCCAGTTCTTGTCTGCCTTGTTCAAGATACACCTGCAATACAAAAACAACAACAACAACAACAACAGTGAAACACACATGGTACAGAGTTTGATACACATGCAAAAAGAAAAGAGAGAGTACATACAGAAACTGACCTTGATGACTTCGATCTTCTCTCTAAAATGTGCGCCGGAATCCGACCTTATCTGCCACGGCTTCCCACAATTCACTGCAGGCTGAACACAAGTTACATTAGTTGCACGAATTACCTGCATTTTGCGTTCTGATGTACTGCTGATGTCGGTGAGGAGAGGACACTTTAGGAAGAGATTGTAGATTGTAGAGTTGGGTATATATATATATATATATATATATATATGTAAAGCTGTGTTCTATATGTCCTATATGTCCTATATGTAAAGGACTGAGCTCACGACCAATGTTCGTTTTCTTTTTTTCCCCATATCAATAATTATTTTATTCCCCCAAAACACTGTGTTTTCATGTGAAAAAAAATACCTTATTGGTGATATCATTTAGTGTCTCAGCGACCAGATCCTGCCCACAGTCTTCCTGTGAGGAGGAGTGAGAGAATATCAGATGAGCAAACAGAAATCATACATTCCTCACCTGATCTGATAAATGTTAAAATCTTTGATGTATGAGGTAAATCGTAGCTTTGACTTTATTTCAGATTGAATCATAGATAGTGCAGGAAGTCAAAAACAAACCCCCATGCTATTATCCAGCCTGACCAGTCTCAGCACTCACGCATGCATACAAAATGAGTGTGCAAAACAAACTGTCTAGAAAAATGTTTGTCAGGGTTTTACAACAACCCTTTACACACAGAAACAGGCAGGAAAGGATGAGTTGGAACGGAAAGATGCTAAAATGATACAGCATATATATATATATATATATCCACTAGGGGGCACTTTAAGTTAACATTCTAAGGAAAAAAGGTTCTATTTTTCAAAACTGCAACAGATTGTCATCATTCATTCATTCATCATGTTTCAGTGGAAAATCATGCTGTCATCTAAAGCACTGATATTACATGAAATGTTTGTAACATTTAACATTTTGATAAGTAACTGTAATTTAATCACACATTTTTTCTCGGTAAATGTACAAATTACTGTTATGTTTATTTTGTAATTAAATTACGTATCACCACTACATATTACTCCAACACTGTGTTTATATATATATATATATATATATATATATATATATATATATATATATATATATATATATATATATTACAGCTTTTTTGTCCAGGTGTTTCAGAAGGCGGACACGAAACCTTCAGAATGTCTGAAAGCCCTTATAAATCCCTTATAGTTACTCGGATGTCTGGGATGCCTCAACTGTGCAGTCCAAACATGCAAAAACCACTCCTTCCCTGCCGTGTACAGACACTTTACATCCCTCTGCAGATGAATCAACCACCGGTGATGAATCAGTCATGCAGTCTGGCTACTCAGACCATTAAGAAGAACTGAGAAGAACTGAGTACCTGTTAAGTTTTACACAAACGCAACCGTTGCGAGAAGAACGCGTTTCAGAATTACTGTCCAAATCTGATCGTCCTTAGAGGCCGACACGAATGACCGATAACTGAATGACTGATCTCGAACATAAAAGTTGTTTCATTGTGATCATCATTCATTCATATATTCATCTTCTACCGCTATATCCCATCTTCCCTCGGGTCACGGGGAGTCTGTGCCTATCTCAGGCGTCTATGGGCATTAAGGCAGGATACACCCTGGATGGAATGCCAACCCATCGCAGGGCACACACACACTCACATTCACACACTAGGGATAATTTTGCCAATCAACCTACCGAGCATGTTTTTGGACCGGGGAGGAAACCGGAGAGAACCCGGAGAAAACCCCCTGAAAAACCCCCCTGCAAACTCCACACACACATGGCCGAGACGGGAATCGAATCCGGATCCTGGCGGTGTGAGGCGAACGTGCTAACCACTAAGTCACCGTGCCTCTCATTGTGATCAGTACTTCATTTTTCTTTGTGCTAGGAATAAACGCGTGCTTTAAAGTTACTATAGTAATCGGGTATTGTACCAATTATTACACTGATTAAGCGAGTAATGGGATAAGAAGTACTTTGTTCTATATTAAAGAGCAGTACTAAATATACAAGAGTTTGTTTTTATTTGCTGAAAATTGCTGAGAATATCCGTGAAAATTATTTCGTGCGTCTCATTTCCATATTATATCCCAATGCAAATGTATAATAAAAAAAAGAAAACCATAAATAAAAATATACAAATTAATTCCAAACTACTCTAAACACACCGTGTGGTGTTTTTATTACGTGTTATTACATTTTATGAGTTTTTAGCAGCTGCGTCAGTAATTGTGGTCCGTGGGGAAACACTAAATGAAGCTTTTTGTATTTGATTCATGAATCATTACAGCCCTATTTTAAAGGCAGCATGATGGATAACAGCGATAATCAAATGGTAGATCGCAGGTTCAAATCCCACCAAGGCTCTTAACCCTCAGTTAAGTCATTCATTCATTCATTATTATCTTCATTCATCTTCTACCGCTTTATCCGATCTTCCCTCGGGTCACGGGGAGCCTGTGCCTATCTCAGGCGTCTATGGGCATTAAGGCAGGATACACCCTGGATGGAATGCCATCCCATCACAGGACACACACACACACACACACACACACACACACACACACACACACACACACATTCATACACTAGGGACAATTTTTTAAGGTGCCAATCAACCTACCGCGCATGTATTTGGACCGGGAGGAAACCGGAGAACCCGGAGAAAAACCCCCTGAGGCACGGGGAGAACATGCACAAACTCCACACACACACATGGCCGAGACGGGAATCGAACCCGGACCCTGGCGGTGTGAGGCGAACGTGCTAACCACTAAGCCACCGTGCCTCCCTCAGATAAGTCAAAAAGTTATAAAACATTGTGATATTAAACAAAAAAATTGTGATAGCAAGAAAATTAATTTTGTTATGTCAAGATCACATAAAAACAAAGAAAAAAATATATTATAATGGATTGGATTTTTAGCACGAGGGTGATACATATACAACAGCCTTGGCTAAAACGTATCTAATGGTTATTCAGGCATAGCACTGATCTTTCTCTCTTCCCTGTTCTCTCAGCTTTCCATCAATGTTTTTTTTCTTTGCCAGGGTCATTTGCAAAGCACTTACATTGCTACAAGGCAGCTGCAGCCAACAAATGCTACACAAATGTCTTCTAAAAAAATCACCACATCAATAATTCTATACATTTTTTCCCCAATTCACTTACAATTGTAATTGTGAATTTCAGTTAATAAAATATTATATAATATTTTAAATAATATCAATAATAAATAAAAAATTAATAAAAGACTTCCAATTATTGAATTCTTTTCCCAACAAATGCTACACAAATGTCGTCTAAAAAAAAATCACCACATCAATAATTATATACATTTTTCCCCCCATTCACTTACAATTGTAATTGTAATTGTAAATTTCATTAATAAAATATTATATAATATTTTAAATAATATCAATAATAAATAAAATATATAAACAATGTTATAACAAATATTTTAAATAATATATAAAATATTAATTAAAGGCTTTCAATCATTGAATTATAATTTTTTCTTTGTTTAGATTTTTTTTAAATAGTGGTTGTATTAATAATGAAATAACAAAAAAAAAACCCAAGATAATAAGTACATTTTTCACGTGGAGATTTACAAGCGTTTGCTAGCATGAAAACTATACAAAATAATGTTAAAATGACGATTAGCTTAGTTATTCAGACGTTATGTGCAATTACATTACAGGAAAATTGTGAGGAAAAATGGTGAAATATTTCGCAATCAGCTAAATATATAATGTATAATCATTTCAGTTTCGTTGTTTTTCTCACCAAAGTTCCAAAGAAAGCACCCAATGCGTCACCAAAACACAAACCCACCCACACACACATGCACACACACATTTGAAGTAAGCCTACCTCGAAACGCATTAAGACACAGATTAAAAAAGACAAAGTCATACTTCTGTGCTATACAAATACCAGCTCATGTACACTGATAATGGCTTCTCTTTCCGTTGCGTCTAAGCCGTGTGGGTTTATTTGTTCGGGGGAGGGAATTTATAGCACTAAAGATGAACGGAGTAAGATATTCAAAAAGGATCATACTGAGTGTCTACACGCTGAAACCGGTGCGGCACTTCCAAGGATTAGAGAGATGACTGGCGTGTGACAGTGAAATACAGGTTAAATGTAATCTCACTACATGACTAATCATCCAAGAAGGTTAAAAAGCCGGTCAAAGGTGTGGCTACAAATACTACAACAAGGTAATCCCTAAATGCTCCGATTTATATGGACTCTAAAAGGGTAAAGCCATGATCGGTATATTCCGACGACGCCCTTATCCTGAGTGACTTACATTTATCTCATTTATACACCTGAGCAGCTAAGGGTTTTTTAGGGCCTTGTTCAAAGATAAGAGTCTATAATACATGTTCAAATTTTGGAAGCATTTAATCTTGCAGACTGCCTCGCCTTCAAAATCACACATGGAGGTGGAGGCTTAATGGTTTGAGGTTGCTTTGGCATTTCTATACTTCAACACCATGCAATTCCGTCTGGACACCTGAAATACACATCCAAACATCCTGTTACCTAAATCCTATCGGCCTGCTCTGAAACGAACCCAAATACAAGCAAGAACACATGAGGAGATGGCAAAATTAAATGTTTGGAGAAACGAAATGTAGGGGCACGGTGGCTTAGTAGTTAGCACGTTCGCCTCACACCGCCAGGGTCCGGGTTCGATTCCCGTCTCGGCCATGTGTGTGTGGAGTTTGTGCATGTTCTCCCCGTGCCTCAGGGGTTTTTTTCTCCGGGTTCTCTGGTTTCCCCCCCCCCCCGGTCCAAAAACATGCACGGTAGGATTATTGGCACCTTGGAAAATTGTCCCTAGTGTGTGAATGTGTGTGTCCTGTGACGGGTTGGCATTCCATCCAGGGTGTATCCTGCCTTCATGCCCATAGACGCCTGAGATAGGCACAGGGTCCCCGTGACCCGAGGGAAGATCAGATAAAGCGGTAGAAGATGAATGAATGAATGAATGAAGAAACGAAATGTCCAGCTTGCAAAAATGAGGATCTTACAATGAAATTCCATCAAATGAATGGCATAAAAATGTTGGAACTTTTACGATCAAATAAATATTTATAATTATGAAATATCCTTGTTTGGTGCATAGAAACCAATGCATTTTGCACCAATGCACCATGTGTCTCTCAGAAAGCACAAAACACTCAGTCTTTACACACCTTTAACATGCTCGCTATTTAATTCTATAACGCTGCTTTTGCACAAATGTCTGGTGTAAAAAGTGCTATAAAAAAAGCTGATTGGAAATTAAACGCAAATGATTAATGTTTGATGTGGTGACGCCTTTTAGGAAAGATTTATTTAACAATTCTGAAAATCTCCTGCCACAATGCTTTGGAACTATTCCCGGTACTGTAAAGTCTTCCAGACAGATGACTTCCTGGCTCCTCTATAAAAAAATAAATAAATAAGGGATCAGCTTGATTGATATAACCAAGCTATGAACAGGAACGAACTTGTCTCTCAAACAGCGTTAAATTAAATAACAACCATTAAAACTTAGTAAAGAGTTGCTCATTCATAACCTGATGTTAAAATGCCATTATCGGGAAATCACTGTGTTTTCAATGGATAATCAATAACAAATACCACATACAGTACAGTACAGTGTACACAATGACACTATATGGACAAAACCATGTGTACACCTGACTGTCGCACCTATTATGTGGTTCTTTCCCCAAACTCCAAACCACAGAGCAGAAATGTTCTGTCCCCTAAAACTTTAAGAGCCCTACATATTTCAGCTTGACAGTACACAAAGGCGAGCTACGATGTGTTAAAGTTCTCGACTGTGTCCTGGGGAGAGCCCTGACTTCAACCCCAGTGCACAGCTTTGGGAGGAAGTGGGACACTGTTTGAATCCCAATCCTTCGGTTCCCAATCGTTCGTCTCACACCACCAGGGTCCGGGTTTGACTCCCGTCTCGATTCCCATGTGTGTGTGTGGAGTTTGTGCATGTTCTTCCCGTGCCTCAGGGGTTTTTTCTCCGGGTTCTCCGGTTTCCCCCGGTCCAAAAACATGCACGGTAGTTTGATTGGCACCTTGGAAAATTGTCCCTAGTGTGTGTGAATGTGTGTATGAATGTGTGTGTGTGTGTCCTGTGACGGGTTGGAATTACATCCAGGGTGTATCCTGCCTTTTTGCCCATAGACGCCTGAGATAAGCAGTTATATATATATATATATATATATATATATATATATATATATATATATATATATATATATATATATATATATATATATATATATATATATATATAGAGAGAGAGAGAGAGAGAGAGAGAGAGAGAGAGAGAGATAGATATATAGATATGTATATATACACATATATTGAGTTGTGTGTGTGTGTGTGTGTGTGTGTGTGTGTGTAAGGTGACCTAATTTTTACTGCCTTCCAATGCAGGGTGTGTTGCTTTTCTTTTGTTTTTTTTTTAATACAAGCATTTGACGTGATTTGAGTGTGTTTGTGTTCGTGTCACAGAAGAGCTATTAGGAAAATAACATGCTGGCAAAAAAAAAAAAAAAAAAAAAAAACCATCAGCTCAGCTTACTGGATGTCCTGACAGGCAGAATGTAAAGGATTCACTTTCATTTGTTCGGATCAGAGAGCGAGGCAAAGACAAAGAAGAACAGCCTGGGGGTACGTACACGAGCACACACACACACACAAACACACATACGCATAGCCACACACACACATACACACACACAGGTGCAATGGATTAAACCACAATGATTACCTTATACACACCGACAATATAGGACATTATGCATATCATATAGGCTTTCTATCTTGTAACTTCATACGGATTGGAATTCTATTGTTTGCATCGATACTAAAAAGGGGAGTCACAAAGAAAAGGGGAGCAAAAGCAGGATGACGTTCAGAAATACCCTACATGCACTATACATTTCTTTAAACCATTATTCAGATAGAAGCCAAAAGCCATGAAGCCGGAGTGTAAACACACCCAAGGAGCTGGAACAAAACACACGCAGCGACTTGCTTTTCCGAATATCACAAACTCATGTGTCGTGGCATCAAAAATGTATTATAATAAAAATGTATCGGTGTTTGAGCACCTTCGCCTCACACCTCCAGGGTCCGGGTTCGATTCCTGTCTTGGCCATGTGTGTGTGGAGTTTGTGCATGTTCTCCCCGTGCCTCAGGGGGTTTTTCTTCGAGTTCTCCGGTTTCCTTCCCTGGTCCAAAAACATGCATGGTAGATTGATAGGCACCTTGGAAAATTGTAATGTATGAATGTGTGTGTGTGTGTGTGAGTTTGTGAGTCCTGTAATGGGTTGGCATTCCATCCGGGGTGTATCCTGCCTTAATGCCCATAGACGCCTGAGATAGACACAGACTCCCTGTGACCCGAGGGAAGATTGGTAGAAGATTAATGAATGAATGAATTAATGAATGAATGGCTTCATACTATGTGCATGCACAATCACACACACACACACACACACACACACATACCCTGGAATAATTTACTGTCCTCTCACCCTATGCACACACAAAAGTGAGAGGTGAAAGGCTGACGAATGCATGTGCTGTTCTACTCACTCACATGGCAGTTCACCAAAACTCACTTCCTCATTGATAATGCACAGAGACACTGAGATCCCCCCAGCATCATTCCACTACCTGCCTGTACAAAAAAACCTCTGTACATACACACATTTCCTACACACACACACACACACACACACAGATACACTTGCACTAGCTGCCCCACAGCAAAAAACAACTCACACTAAAAACTTATGATCATGTTAGGTCTGGATCTGTGTGTGTGTGTGTGTGTGTGTGTGTGTGTGTGTGTGTGTGTACGTGTCTTATTATACAAGCATTATTATCCAGGGCTTCTTTACTGCGCATGGGTTGGAACTTGTTTATGGTACATGGTGTTTAGCAGTGAAAAGAAAAAGAAAAAAAAATCCTGTGCAACTATGCAATCCTAGATTTGAAAAACGTCTTGCTCAAGTCAACTAAGATAACAGGTGGCGTAATTGCATCATTTAAATATAAAAAGACATGCTTAATGGAAGATTGGCGGAGTTTGGTACGATATGTCGGGGCTGCAATTTGCTGTGTTGCATTCGTCAGTGCACAGAGAATAACCTCAACGATACATCCCAAATGAATGGGATCCTCTCAAGGTTGTTCTCTCTTGCGTCATCCGTCACCAGTGCCACCCCTAAACTCCCTCATTCATTTATACAGACAGATTTATGTATATTAATAATCTATTTATTTCTGTATTGCTACTTGGGACATTGTTAATGAGTTGAAGGAGCTTTTCGGACGTCCTCGAGATTAAACCACCAGTCGTATATAAGATACATGAGCCAAGGGGGAATCTTCTTAAAAAGATTACACAAACAACAATAAGCAGTGAAGTGCACAGTAAAAAGAAAACCGGTAAAGTTTGATATCATTCATTCATCTTCTACCGCTATATCCGATCTTCCCTCGGGTCACGGGGAGTCTGTGTCTATCTCAGGCATCTATAGGCATTAAGGCAGGATACACCCTGGATGGAATGTCAACCCATTGCAGGACACACACACACACTCACACACACATTCATACACTAGGGACAATTTTCCAAGGTGCCAATCAACCTACCGTGCATGTTTTTGGACCGGGGGGGAAACCGGAGAACCCGGAGAAAAACCCCCTGAGGCACGGTGAGAACATGCACAAACTCCACACACACATGGCCGAGACGGGAATCGAACCCGGACCCTGGAGGTGTCAGGCGAATGTGCTAACCGCTAAACCACCGTGTCCCCCAGGTTTGATATCAGCAATGAGAAATCGAATCAGACCATAACTGATTATTTTTGGTTTAAAGCAATACTTTAAATGCAGGGATTTGAATGATTTTTATTTCTCTTTCACATTAAATACCAGTGAACAGCACCTGAACAAGAGTGAACAGCTGCCGCATTTCTTTACTGGGCATTTATCTCAGTACTCTATCTGGGGATGGTTTTCTAATCAAATGCACTCTGTGTGTCTTAACAGCCTTAAGATCCATGAAGATGCAACTGAAGTACTTTGTGGATGCATTTGGATTGTAATTGATATCAACATTCTCTCACAATGGCTCAGTTTGCATGAACAGTCTCCATTTTTGCTGAGAATGAGGACAGGTTCTGAGTCTCGCTCCT
>JACRUU010000021.1:9300513-9310513 GCA_030449085.1 Kryptopterus vitreolus
CTGTGCCTATCTCAGGCGTCTATGGGCATTAATGCAGGATACACCCTGGATGGAATGCCAACCCATCGCAGGGCACACACACACACTCACACACACACACACATTCATACACTAGGGACAATTTTCCAAGGTGCCAACCTACCGTGCATGTTTTTGGACCGGGGGAAACCGGAGAACCTGGAGAAAAACTCCCTGAGGCACGGGGAGAACATGCAAACTCCACACACACATGGCCGAGACGGGAATCGAACCCGGAACCTGGCGGTGTGAGGCGAACGTGCTAACCACTAAGCCACCGTGCCCCACAGATAGATAGATAGATAGATAGATATTTGATGCAGGCCATATTACAATTAAAATCTGTTTCAACATATAGTACACACTGACATAAATGTACATTCCTTAAATATGTCTTTTACAAAATAATCGTTTATTATTTTAGCTTTTATTTTGAATTATTTGAATTCTACAGTACTTATGTACGCAAATATTTTACGGCTAAATGTCACTGACTGATGAACAGGTTCACATTCCAGTTTAATGTGCATTCAGTCGAAGAATGCCTCGAATGTACCTTTAAGCACGAATGCAAAAAAAAAAAGGTCATTCCTTTTAAGCGAAACCGATTCTCTCTGTACCGTCAGGATAAAAAGGTAACACAGTTTAACCCAACTCTTGCAATTAATATTATAAGAGATGGTGATGTGAATAATATGATAAACCAAAAATGTACAGAAAGATTATATTGTGGATTAATGCAAAACGCTTTTTTCTCAAAATACTTTGACTTTATACCCGTAATTTCGAGTTTATTCTGAAAATGGTTTGATGTATTTCTTTTATTGTTCTAACTTTAATCCTGTTTTGTTTTTTTGGGTTTTTTTTTGCAACATGACACTAAAATGCCGTCACAATGGTTAGGCGCTTAGCCTGCTAGAAAATATTTATTTACTCTAATCCTAAAAACCAACATGGACAAAAGTAACAGCTTGTTCACCAGGTTGTTATAAATAATAACAGGCAGAGCGGTGTGCAACTAACAATTAGGTATTATTTGCATTCCTCCATAAATAGCCGAACAAATACTTTTCCTGTTGTCGCCCTATGTACAACAAGAAAATGTTTATTTTCATTGCACAACAAACGAAATGACAAAGTATTTGGACACCTGACTTTTTCCAGCCATGTGTGATTGACACAATCATGACACATCACATTTTCCCTTCACTTGAACCTGTTCCAGCCAATGACAACGCTCCCTTGCATCATGCCAGCATCATGAAGATACATGGGTCGGACTGGAAGATCTTCTGCAGATATTCAGAATTGGAACACTGACTGCACGACCCCCCCCCACCACCACCACCACCACCACGACCCCCGTCCCCTCCCAGGCCACCTTGTGGATTCTTCTGGAAGCCACAAATCTCCACAAACCCCACTCCATAATCCCAAATGGAATTTCTGGGATGGAAAATTCCCAAATTATGTATGTAATATGTAGAAAGGAATGTTAAAAAGCACATAGCAATCTTATGGCTAGGCGTCTACAAACCTTTGTATATAAAATATACATAACCTCGTGAGCAGATGTTTTTAATGGAATTGCTAGCTATCTTTTCAATTTGCTGTAACGACAGTAAGTACAGTTGACGCTTCCTGGCTCGGCTCTGCTGATCAATGTGACTGATTGGATTAAAGCTGCTACAAATGAAATGACGCAAGTGTCTGAGTTAAACAAAGCAGATGTTCTGTATATCTTATTCATATACTGTGTTACTGTCTCACACACAGACACACACACACACACACACACACACACACACACACACACACACACTGGAATGGAGAAGACCAGGGCTCTCCAATTATGAAATTGTTCTTGTTGTGTGTGTGTGTGTATCATTAGATTCTGATGATTCTTTATATATATATATTATATATATATATATATATATATATATATATATATATATATATATATATATATATATATATATATATATATATATATATATATGTGTGTGTGTATGTGTGTGTGTGTGTTCTGGGGAAAGTGTCTATAGTTATGGCACTGTATTATTGTATTTTATTTTATTTATTTATTTATTTATTTTTATTATTTATTGTGTATGCATATGCATACATAGAGGTAATACTCCGGCAAAACACAATAAATACCCCCCCCCCTCAGAATTGCAGCCCAGTGGTTTTTAGGGCACACTGCACACAGGTTTCCATAAATAATTGAACATTCAGCAATTATTTTGGCGGAAGAATGAACAAAAAGAAAGAATGCACTATGCAGCAGTACTGCGGATGATGACAGAGATCAGAGCAAAAAAAGGAAACCCTGCGTTGTGTTGGTGAATAAATGGAAAACAAAGAACAAACAAATAAAGAAACTTCAGCGCATCCACTCACGCTTCCTAAATTTCCCACGAATTACGCCTACTAGCTGCGCATTCGCAAACAGGTATAAGCATATGTTACCGTACGGATGCGCATCGCATTCCCAAATCCGGAAGGGTAAGGTTCTTTTGGGAATGCAGTGCCCTTCCATATAACCTAAACGTATCACCAGTTTATATGAAAAAGCAACCGGAACAGCATTCTTAAAGGGGCCACGTCCCATATTTTACTGTTAAAACCACCACTAAACAAAGTAACATTTAAATTAACAAGAAATTAATGAATTAACAAGAAATTCTTGTTTAATGTGCATTTAGTTGTGCCTTGAATATACCTTTTAAAAAATATCATTCCTTTTAAGCAAAACCGATTATCTCTGTATTGTCAGAATAAAACGTTATCACAGGTGTAATTTTTTTTAATGAATATTTTAAGAAATGGTGATGTGAATAATATGGTCAAATTATATTGTTCTTGATTTTTATTTATTTTTTTTTTTACAGAAAGTTGTTTTTCTCGCAATTTTTGCAGTTGTACGACTCTTTTTTTTTTTCAAAATATTTCGACTTTATACTCGGAACTTTGATCCCGTTCTGCTTTTTTAAACGTGACGCTGAAATAGCGTTTAGCCTGCTCGAAAATATTTATTTACTCTAATCCTAGAACAAATATGGACAAAAGTAACAGTTATAAAATAATAATTTCCGGAGTAAAATGAATATTAAATCATCAAACATTGTATTAAAGGGAGAGATTTTGAGAGAAATTGATATAATTATGACATCTGTTACACCTGTCACCTGTGTTCACGTCATCTAATCAATCTTTTCTCTATATATTATACTATTCGATATTATAAACAACGTTTTATAACAGAAATCCATGTGTTATCCGTGTGTATCTTTACATAAAACCCTAACATGGACCAAAACTGATTTTCTGATACTCCGGACCTCTGGTTTAAAGAATCTGAGGAACCACTGAAAGGGTGTAGAATAGCAGAGAAAGACAGAAAGAGGAATATCGTGTTCCCGAGGAACGCCGCATGAATCCCAGCAGTCATTTAGCTTTTATCTGAATGAATGGCGTTCGAGGAAAAGCTTCTTCCGCGCTTATTAAGTGAAATGCAAGAAGACAAATGAATAGGGCTGAGTTGTTATGGAGAGAACTGAACAGTGTTACGAACACAACACACACACACCAACACACAAAAACACAAAAACAAAAAACACACACACACACACACACACACACACCATACACAGCACTTTACCCAAACACTCTCTTATAATAAAGTGTAATAATGATTATATCTGACACACGCTGTTAAAGTCAGTGTTATAAGGATGACTTCAGTTGCATAGTCCTAATTTACATTTTATTTTTTTTGTTTATCTCTTTAAGTATATTATTTAGGAGAGTTGTGAGTAAACACACTTGAAAAGACAGAAGAAATACTTACAGTTTCCCCTTCAGCAGTGTTCACCTCCTGCTCTGCTCTGTGTGAAGCCTCCATCTGCGTAGCACACAAATACTGCTCACTTCAGCTGCTTTGCTGTGCTTTGTGCTTTGTGTGTGTGTGTGTGTGTGTGTGTGTGTGTGTTGCTGCAGCTGAAGCTGTGTTGCTGTAGCACCGCCTTCCAGAGTGACGTAGAGCTCACAGTGGAAGGGATTAAATTATATTATATATATATATATATATATATATATATATATATATATATATATATATATATATATATATATATATATATATATATATATACCCTGTTTAGAGCAATTCCAAATAGTTTATAGTTGCATTTTATATACGTTTTGTTTGTTTTTGTTGTTTTACTGCAAATGTCAAACCTGTGAGGAAAGAAATTGTCTGTTCCAATTGGCCGTTACTTTTATAGGGGAAACGTATTCAGCACACAATGTCTCAATCGAGGTCCGCAAGAGTTGCTAAAGAGTATGAGTTTTTTTTCTTTCTTTTATTTATTTATTTATTTTAATCATCTAAACCAAGACGCAAATGCAAGAAGGAAGACGTGCTAGTCGAAGTGTTTCTGGTAGAGATTCTTCACTCAGACAGTGAAGTTCTTTGCACCACTTACCTTTTACCCCGAGAGAAAGTGGAAGCCAGTAGAGCTGTATTAAACAGTTTCAGGCAACAAGGTGTGGTACAGGGTGGTGGTGATGGTGGTGGAGGTTGTGGTGGAGGTTGTGGTGGTGATGGGTGGTGATGGTTGTGGTGGTGGTGGTGTGTTTGGTGGTGGTGGTGAGGTGTGGTGGTGGTGGTGGTGGATGGTGGTGGTGGAGGTTGTGGTGGTGGTTGGTGATGGTGGTGATGGTGGTGGTGGTGATGATGGTGAGGTTGTGTTGATGGTAGTGATGGTGGTGGTGGAGGTTGTGGTGGTGGTTGGTGATCGTGGTGGTGGTGGTGGTGGTGTGATGGTGGTGTGTGATGGTGGAGTTGGTGGAGGTGGCGGTGGGTGGTGTGGTGGTGGTTTTGGTGATGGTGGAGGTGGTGGTGGTAATGGTGGTAATGGTGGTGGTTTGTGGTGATGGTGGTGGGGGTGATGGTGATGGTGGTGGTTGGTGGTGGTGGGGTTGGTGGAACATTATTCCCTGAAGAAATCGCCTCATGCCTGCAGTCTGAAGGATTTCGATGGTCACATTGTTGATGAAGGAGTTGACACCATTAAAATCGCTGTCGCAGTCCTGAAAATCACACTTAAGCAAAAGTATAAATAACTCACTGCAAAACTTCTTACATGTTTAAAGTTGCCAATTCCAAGAGGAGTTCAGCAGCGTATCAGATTTGATTCGTTCGTGAGTATTCACCTCATACTTGAAGTAAAGCATGAACCAGTCGCACGTTACAGAAACGCCAAAAACAGCTGATTCGTTGATTTCTGTAAAATTGCAGACCTCAGCACTAAACAATGTCTTCAACAATATCGCCTCTTATGAAGAAATCAAGTCATTAAAATTTAAACAGTGCAGTTAAAAGTTCATATATGTCATTGAGGAGATATATATATATATATATATATATATATATATATATATATATATATATGCTGAGGGGGCACGGTGGCTTAGTGGTTAGCACGTTCGCCTCACACCTCCAGGATCCGGGTTCGATTCCCGTCTCGGCCATGTGTGTGTGAAGTTTGTGCATGTTCTCCCCGTGTTTCAGGGGGTTTTTCTCCGGGTTCTCCGGTTTCCCCCCCGGTCCAAAAACATGCACGGTAGGTTGATTGGCACCTTGGAAAATTGTCCCCAGTGTGTGAATGTGTGTGTGTGTGTGTGTGTGTGTGTGTGTGTGTGTCCTGCGATGGGTTGGCATTCCATCCAGGGTGTATCCTGCCTTAATGCCCATAGACGCCTGAGATAGACACAGACTCCCCGTGACCCGAGTTTTTGAGGGAAGATCGGATATATCTGTAGAAGATGAATGAATGAATGATATAGAAATCAAGTCATTAAAGGGGAGGTGGTGGCTCAGCGGTTAAATAATTGGCTTCTGGATCAGAAGATCGCAGGGTCAAATCCCACCACCACCAAGCTGCCATTAGCGGGCCCTTGAGCAAGGCCCTTAACCCTCAATTGCTCAGTTGTAAGTCGCTCTGGATAAGAGTGGCTGCCAAATACCGTAAATGTAATGTGATGTAATATGCTTCATCCACATGCTTATAAAGACATCATGTGCTATAGCAGGTGACATTTGGGGGAATAAAAACAATGCATTTGTGACTGGAGTTTGTTGCAGTAAAACCTGATGAAATCGCTGGTTTTTCGATTACAGCACTATTGAAGATCACGTTCGTGCGTGAATTGAGGGTTTAATACCTCAGCTCTCGGCATGCTTTATTTATCTTTTAAAAGAGGATTATAATGGATTATAAAGGTTCTGCGGAGAACACCGCGTCCTGTAAATATTTACTCGCAATAAAGAGCGCTTCTGAATGACAGAGGACGCTCACGTCTGTGTCCATTTTTTAAAGAATGAATATTTCTGCATACCGTACTTGCAATCCAATGTATTGTTTGTTGTTTGTTTGTAATAAAAAAAGAATAATTTTGCATGTAAACACACACACACACCCATGTCGACACAGACGGCAATCAACAAATACTTTGCGACACCTCAGTGGAAGCCCCGCCCACTCCTTAGTAGTTGGTGCTATGAAGCTGCATGACTCATCGTTGTACCTTCATGGGATTTAAAAGGTGTGTGTGTGTGTGTGTAGTCGTGCAAAAGAAACGCTTAGGAAGGAAAAGTCTGGTCAGACGGGTTATAGATACCTAAAAAATGACTGCAGGCTGCTGGGTACGATGCGCAAACATGAGAAGAGCGCCTAAACCAAACCACAGCGGCGTGATCGCCAGACTCATGTTGTTTATGGAGCGATAAGACAAATAACAGAAAAGTATTCCTTATACAGCTTTGCAAATGTAATAGATTCTAACAATTCTAGTGGCAATAAAAATGACAGATATAATAGTCTTACAGCACAATGTTGTTTTATACAAATTTAGAACCTCTGCTTTGACACAATGTCCAAAAAAGACTGTTTGTGCCCCTACCCAGTTTTGAATACATTTAAGATTTTCATTCATTCATTCATCACGGGGAGTGTGCATATCTCAGGAGTCTATGGGCATTAAGGCAGGATACACCCTGGATGGAATGCCAACCTATCACAGGACACACACACACACACACACACACACAGACACACACACACAATCACACACTAGGGACAATTTTCCAAGGTGCCAATCAACCTACCGTACATGTTTTTGGACCGGGGGGAAACCGGACAACCCGGAGAAAAACCCCATGAGGCACAGGGAGAACATGCAAACTCCACGCACACATGGCTGAGACGGGAATCGAACCCTAATCCTGAAGGTGTGAGGCGAACGTGCTAACCACTAAGCCACCGTGCACCGCTACATTTAAGATTTATCAAGAATAATTCAAATAAATGAAACTCTGAATGTTTAATGAAAATGTAATGAGACTGAGTGGGGCACGGTGGTTTAGTGTTTAGCACGTTCGCCTCACACCTTCAGGATCCGGGTTCGATTCCCGTCTCATCCATGTGTGTGTGGAGTTTGTGCATGTTCTCCCCGTGCCTCAGGGGGTTTTTCTCCGGGTTCTCCGGGTTCTCCGGTTCTCCGGTTTCCTCCCCCGGTCCAAAAACATGCACGGTGGGTTAATTGGCACCTTGGAAAATTGTCATGTGCGTGTGTATCCTGCCTTAATGCCCATAGACGCCTGAGATAGGCACAGGCTCCCCGTGACCCGAGGGAAGATCGGATATAGCGGTAGAAGATGAATGAATGAAAATGTAATGAGACTGTTGATATGTGCTTGTTTGTTTATGAAAATGAACCTGTTTTGCTCTTTGGTTGCGTTCGAGTAATGGTGTGAACGCGGAGTAAAGCCTTGATTCTAGGAAAATGTTTTGCTTTTTTTTAAGTAATGGTTCGCTTAAGAGAAGAGAAGTAAAGTATGTGCCAAATAATGGCTTATTTGTCACATATACATTACAGCATAGTGAAATTCTTTCCTAGCTGGTTTGGAAGCTGGGGTAAGAGGACAAGGTCAGCCATTGATAAGGTGCCTTGGTTAAGGGTTCTTGCTGAAGGACCCAAGGGTGGCAGCTTGGCAGTACCCCCTCACCCCCCCCCCCCCCCCCCCCCCCCCCCCCCCACACACACACACACACACACAAGCACACACACACCCTTCAGATCAGAAGCTCAACACCGTAGACCACTGAGCGACCCCCTTCTTAAAATATGGATATTATAAAATGGGAATTTTGACATGTTGTATGAGTGTCCACTTGCACTGTATTGCTTGTTTTTGTGGCTGTGTGCCCCCTTGTTGGAATCCACATGCCCCCCCCCCTGTAATTCCAGCTCTGGGTCGTATTATTGTCAGGTGCTTCGACCTATTCGTGCAAACGGTGCTCCAGACTTAATATAGCAGACTGTTGACATGAACACAGTGCAAATCTATCCTCAAAGTTCTTGAGTTGCTCTGTGGATCGTTATTCTACTGAGGTGGAAACATTCCCAGCGGCACAAGCCATCCAGAGGTCATTGGGAGGAATCGGGCACATTCGAAGAGGAGAAAGAGACAAACACTTTTTTATTTGGTGCTAAAATCATTTGCCACTTTGTGATCTAATGCATCCCTAACAAGCTTCCTGGATAAACAGACCCACGTGAACACACCGACGACATGCTCGGAAGTAGTTCTGTGTTTTAGGCCAATTTTTTTTTAGTGCATTTGGTGTGTCTGTAGCCAAAAAGCCTTTATTTTGTCCAACCTAGTTCTAGTCACAGGTCTACTCATGCCTAGAGGACTACAGGGATGTGTTTATAGATATAACCTGGTTTTATCCTTGACCTGAAAATGTTATGACCTCAAAAAACACACATGGAGAAGGTAGCTGAGTGCAAATCCCACCATTTAATGTACCTTAAATGAATACTTTCTTAGGTTTAATACTCGAATCAACACGAGGATGGACAAATTCCCATGCCTTATACAAAGGTATGTTTAGTATTAGTGAAAGCAAAACTATTAATTTGTTAATTATTAATTGTATAAATATTAATTGTGCTAAAATACTGAAGATGTTTCATTCATTCATTCATCTTCTACCGCTTTATCCAATCTTCCCTCGGGTCACGGGGAGTCTGTGTTTATCTCAGGTGTCTATGGGCATTAAGGCAGGAGACACCCTGGATGGAATGCCAACCCATCGCAGGACACACACACACACACACACACACACACATTCATACACTAGGGACAATTTTCCAAGGTGCCAATCAACCTACCGTGCATGTTTATGGACTGGGAGGAAACTGGAGAACCCGGAGAAAAACCCCGAGGCACGGGGAGCACATGCAAACTCCACACAGACACATGGCCGAGACGGGAATCGAACCCGGACCCTGGCGGTGTGAGGCGAACGTGCTAACCACTAAGCCACCCGTGCCCCTCTGAAGATGTTTCAAATCATTATTTTTTAATAAAAATACAACACTAATACAAAAATGATATAATAAATGAAAGTTTGTAGCAGCAAGTCTTAATAACCTGAACCACTGGACAATATCACAACACAACCGCTTTTCCGTCAACGCCTTGTGTTTGGTGTAATAACACTGCCGCCTAGTGGTCCATTAGAGATATTGACAGGTGATCTTTATTTTTTATTTTTTATCCTCCATATACATTATTTTCCATTAGTACAAAAATTCTTTTGTGTATTCTTATTTCTTTTCGACACTAGTATTCTTTCTCAGGAAATGTCACATGACTTGTTATTAACGTGTACTCTATTTGTTTTTTCACAACATTTCATAATGTGAAAACAAAAATATACTGGTTTTAATGCATTTACTGGTTTCTAATTCATTCATTCATTCATCTTCATTCATTCTAACCTCACCCTTCATTTATTTTCTACCGCTTATATTCTTTATCCGATCTTCTCTCAGGTCACGGGGAGTCTGTGTCTATCTCAGGCGTCTATGGGCATTAAGGGCAGGAATACACCCTGGTACG
>JACRUU010000021.1:9313013-9323013 GCA_030449085.1 Kryptopterus vitreolus
ACCCGGTACTAACTTCCTGAGGAGGCTTAGGAAAATCCCAGCTTTGTAATTGTTTTAATGTAGCTACTTTCGTCCTAAAGGATGTTGTTTATTTTAATTGTCAAGCGGTTGCAAAAGTCAATAAAATCCACTCGACCTGAACTTTTTTTCTTTTTCAAGATGGCCATTGTACTGAGTACTGAAGCAATCCTTACAGCGCAAGACAAGACAAAGCAAAAGGAATACTAGAATGCAAATATTGTGTACACAGTGGTTGAATATCAAAAAGGAGTGTTAAAAACAAACTATTGCGCAATAGTCAGATGAGTAAAATGTTATGTCAAGGGCAAACATGTAGACGTTACGATATAAGGTGCAGCAAAAAGGAATATATATACAACACACACCACACATACATACATATATATATATATATATATATATATATATATATATATATAATATATATATATATACATATACACAAAATGGATATTTTAAGCAGCTTTTTGAGTGATTAGTGCCCCCTAGTGGAGGACAGTTTCCTTGACGCATTACCTACGTTTACATTTTCCTTTTATATCTTTTAGATCTTCCCTCGGGTCACAAGGAGCCTGTGCCTATCTCAGGCGTCTATAGGCTTTAAGGCAGGATACACCCTGAATGGAATGCCAACCCATCACAGGACACACACACACGCACACATTCATACACTAGGGACAATTTTCCAAGGTGCCAATCAACCTACCGTGCATGTTTTTGGACCGTGGAGGAAACCGGAGAACCCGGAGAAAAAACCCCTGAGGCACGGGGAGAACATGCAAACTCGAGGCATCGAGGAAACTGTCCTCCACTAGGGAGCACTAAATCACTCAAAAAGCTCCTTAAAATATTCATTTCTTGCTAATGACACTCCCTTTGTATTTTCTTCACTGTTTACAACCACATTTTGCTGAAAGTAAAACAATAATTCTGATAATGAAACTGCAATACATTGCTCCTCTTTCTGAATCAGTGTTTTATCCAGAGACAGTCCTGTTTTTCTCTTACTGGTTCGTTTACTAAGACCATTTTTTACACCAGTAACTCCGTTTAGAGCTCCTTTTGTGTACCTGTCTCTCCAGTGAGCTTTTATCCATCTCGAGGTCGTGTCTGGCTGAGCGCTCTTGCATCAGATCAGAGCGGAGTTGGTCAATCTTTAAAAAAAAAAAAAAAAAAAAAAAAAACCTTAAATAAAGGGAATACTAAAAAAAATAATAAACAGGATGTTTGGGGATTTGGTGAAGATTTGGCAACCTGTTCTCGGCTGCGCGTGATGCGTTCGTTCAGAAGATCTGCTCCGGTCTTTTCCTCGTCCAGTTCTATCTCCAAGGTCTTTAATTGATCCTAAGACATGTTGGCGAATAAGAGAGTCACGATATTACACACACACACACACACACACACACACACACACACACACACACACACACACACACACACACACACACTTCATATTGTGCTTTAAAAGGAAACACTCACTATTCCCATCAGATAATATCATGTGTCCTTTATTTGACTATCAAATAAACAGCCTCTATACCAGCAGAAAAAAGGATGCATAAAGAAAACACACACACACACACACACACACACCTCTAGAATCCGTATCTCTCTGCTGCGGTCCGTCTGCGAGGTCCTCTCAGTGCCCCGCTCGCTCTCCAGATGTTTAAGACGATTGCTCAGTAGCTCCTTATCCAGCTGTGCGTTGTCCCGTTCCTCGGTACACACCTGCAGCTCCTTCTTTAGGCGCGACACCTGATACGCAGATCAAGAAGTAAACAGGAAGGGCTTTATTAGGTGGCCGGAACAAAAAGAAACAAATGATAAACCATAAAAGCGCACGCAAGAGAGTGATGGGAGTTCTGGTTCCTCTCAATCAGAATCAGAGTCGGAAAAGGCTTTATTGCCAATTATGTTTACACGCACAAGGAATATGCGACAAGAGGAAAGTACTGGTATAGATGGGATATAACAGTATAACAAGACTGAAATTAAACGCACTATAATAGAGTTGGACTGGTTATTTACCAGTGTGTGTTTTACAATAGGTCCGTGTATAAATAATGTCTCAGGGGACAGTGTGTATTCAGTTATGAAGGTTCTCTCGCCTTTCTCCCCATTTAATGGAGTTTTTCATAATATAAAATTGAATCACGTTCAATTTACCGTGTATTTTCCAGGTTACCGAAACTATTGATAATTAAGGAAAGGGTCCTGCAACATCCCCCCCCCCTCACCTCGTCCTGCGACACTTTAAGGTTATTCTGCGTCCTCTGCAGCTCGGCCAGCCGCTCCTTGTTCTGCCTCTGGGTCTCCTGAATCTCTTTCCGCGAGCGATCCTTAAAATCGTCCAGCTGAGTCTGCAGGTTGTTCACGGACTGCCGGGAATCGCCCATCATCGAGTCTATCTGCAAAACCAGGCCGTAAACAAGTGATTACTATCCAATATCTTGAGCACAATATTTAACCGCAAACAGCCTCTATGATACACCGATAAGAGTAAGCAGGTGAACGATGACGCTCTAATTACTATGTATTAGTGAACTGAAACAGATACAGCATGACATTTGAAATTAGGACCATCTATAGGACCACAAAGTATTTGTAAAGTGGAAAATCACTGCTCTTCCAGTTTGTGACTGGGTTTATCGCCTTCGTCACACACGCTGCATTTCTAGCTGCGGTATCCGTACAATAATCGGGCTGAAGGCATCCGAAATACCCACATCTTTGTTCATCTTCTCCAGCGTACGGTCGAGCATCCTCTTCTGCTCTTCGAGGTCAACTTTGCCGCGCCGCAAAGTCTCTCGCTCCTTTTCTCTTTCTTCCAGCTGCCTTCCCAGTTCTTCGTTCTCTCGCCCGAGGCGGGACACTGCACGCCGCGCTTCCTCCAGCTGCGTCGTCAGGTGCCGGTTCTCGTCCTCCAGAGCTTCGATGTCCCTACTGTCGGGCAGGCCGGTGTGCAGCTGCGACTGTAATGTGGTAAAAGGCAAAAAAATACAAATATGAAGTCCACATTTATCAATCTGTAAAACGATAAACGTATAAATAGAGCTATAACCGAAATGAATTGAATATGCGAGGGTACCATGCGCGCAATTCTTTCTCTAAGGCGAGAGTTGGCCTCTTGGAGATCCGGAGTACTGTCTTTGTTAGGATCCTGAGATGACCGTGAAGCCTTGTGGGGGTGGGGAAACAGATCAATAAGGATGATTGATGCAAAAACAAGCAGAAGAATTAGCATACATATGATTAGGAAACCATAAGATAAGGACAGAGAAAAAAAAAATCTGTGTTTTAGATATATATATATATATATATATATATATATATATATATATATATATATATATATAGATAGATAGTTTTATTTTTATTAACAAAAATACATGTATTTTTGAAAAACAGGTACGAGCTACTCACTATATTAGCGTGTTTACCAAATGGAACCTAAACGCGTCGCCAGCTTATATAGAAAGCAACCAAAACCAGAACATAATTCTTAAAGGAGCCACGCACCACATTTAACAATTAAAACAACTGTAAAAAAAAATCAACATAAATATTCATTAGAAATTTAAAAAATGAACAAGAAATTACTATTAAATAGAAAAATGTGCAATTAATCACAAGTAAATCTTCTTTTCTATTGTCAGCCCTGGTTAATCTATAAAAAAAAACTCAATATGCATCACAATAGGAAGGCCCTAATACAAACCTGCTGTGTCTTCTCAAGCACCTTGGAAAACTCCTCTTTGTCCTTCCTCGATTGGTCCTTTCAGTGTGTTTATTTCCGCCGTGAGCTCCTGTTCTTTGTTCTGGATGCTTTTTTTCATGGCCTTGAGCTCCTCCTCCTTCTTCGCCAGCTCGGCTTTCTGCTCAGCGATCGTAAAACGTGCCTGTTTTAGGTCGTCGAGGTGGCGTTGCAGCTCTTGACCCTAACGAGATTGACATGAGCAACATCACTATATCAGTGTTGCAATGTAAGAAAAATAAAACACCATCCATGTTTGGGTTACGGTCGACAACAAAAACGCTAGCAGCGAACGCAATTTATGACGGGGCCTCCAATAATGTCAGCACTGACCCCTTTTTCCCTCAGGGTAAGGGAAGGGTTGGTCTACACCAGGGGTGGGTAAACTTTTTAGCGCAGGGGTCACATTGACTTGACAGATGGAACCGAGCCAGCTCTAGATGTATACAAATATATCAAACATAAAGATATAACAGGCATTAACGTTAATACTTAATGTATCTCGGGACCTAATGCGCCACCTGGTGGAATGTCAGGTATTACAGGACAATGCAGTCATAATTATGATGTGATTTGACTGTGAAAATTCTGCACCAATCTTTGCGCGGTCGGATTAAAAGCACCAAGGGGGCGGATGTGGCCCGCGGGTCGTAGTTTGTCCACCATGGTGTTGGAATGAACTTCCCCTAAATGTCCAAATGACCTATCTTTAAAGACCTACTTATTCCATTTGATTTATTGTCTTGACGTAAACAAACAGTTTGTTGAACCATTGTTGATTTATGCGTTGATGAAGCCTTCAAAATGGTTGTGTTACCCGTGTGAGAGAGTGCGAGTCCGTTTCACACGTCTGCTTCTTCAGGCCGAGCAGTTTCTCCTCAAGATTCTTCTTTTCTTGTTGGGCCTGCAGCAGTCTAGACAAGAGGACAGTCCAGGATTATATCATCCACAATGCTCTAACACACACACACACACACACACAATCACACAACTGATCAAGGAACAAGCAACAATCCTGCACATATTAAGCCCACGTCAATCATCATATTATACTGTACTTGTTTAACGAATTCACTTCTGAAGTGAAAACAACAAACAAACAAAAAAAAACACCTGATGCAAATATGGGGGAAATAAAGGGGGAAAATGTCCCATGGACGTTCGAACAGTCTCCCCCTCCCCACTCAAACAACCAAATTTCATCTGAAGCAATTCGTTAAACAAGTAAAAATCTTGTAGACATGGCCAAAGTGTTGGCAAGATCATAAACATCCATAATCATGACATATGATTATTATTATTTAGTAAATAAGCACCAGGTTAGCAAAAAAAAATAATCCCACCTGAAACATATAATATGGTTAGTCATTTGATCGCCCTTGATTTAATACCATGATCTATTCGCTGCCTTGATCACAAGACCTGATTCGTTTTGTTTTTGCTTATGTACATATAAACATCATTTGCTTTCGCCCATTTTTTTGTTGTTGCAGATTTCAAGGTGGTTTTATTAGTGGTTCAAAGAAGCAATACATAGTTTTTTTTGCAGTAAATGCTTTACATGGAGGGTTCCTGCATTATTTACTGCATCAGCTGCCATTCAGCGACACACTGAAACTGCCTGCATGAAATAACAGTCATTGCATTCAACTATTACCATAAATTTACATAAAAAAAGGTATAGATTTATATAAGCTAAATTGTCGTGCCTATGAATGAATTTTTGCCAAACTTAAAATCACATAGAATATACACCGCCTGGCCAAAAAAACTTAATGTTGTTAATAAGTATCTATACTGAAATATCTGAACGATACAAATACATACTTGAATACTCGAATGTAAATTAACGTGTGCTTATTTAATTTATTTTTTTTTAAACATTATTTACACTCTACAATTTGTCTTAAAATAAAAAAAAATAAAAGAAATTTGCCCCTTAATATCGTGCCAATTTTTTTTCTCCATGGTATCGAAAATGGTATCGAATATCGATCATTTTGAAGGTATCGTAGGGAAGTAAATAAGGGAAGTAAATATGATGCAGCTGCAATGAGGGATTTGACCCCGAACTGAAAGTGGAGCTTCTTATTTCTAAACGATGTACATAGGAGACAAATCCTGGGAAAAATAAGAAGAAATGTGTGACTGTGCATCAGGGTAAGGAGAAATCCGTACCCCTGCACTATTCCTACATGAAAATACCAGTGGGCTTCAAACTGAGTGGGGAAAAAAAAAAAAAGAGTGGCTCATCGTGCATGACAAAACAATTCCACACATGGATTGGCTCCATGACCGGGACCTTATTGCAACTGAGAATCTACAGAATGTGCTGCAGAACATTTTACGCAGTGCTTCGACTTTACTATTATAATGCAAGAGAAATTCAAGTCAAATTTCACACTGCATAAAATTTCATTAGGATTATTGAATCAGCGACAACAGTAAAATATTATATGTATATGAGGTTGTTTGTTTTTGGCCAAACGCTGTATTAAATCCTATTACTCAGTGCAGATGTATTATTATTATTATTATTATTATTATTATTATTATTATTTGTAGGTTCATTCATTCATTCTTCTACCGTTTTATCTGATCTTCTCTTGGGTCACGGGGAGTCTGTGCCTATCTCAGGCGTCTATGGGCATTAAGGCAGGGCACACACACATTCACACACACATTCACACACTAGGGACAATTTTCCAATGTGCCAATCAACCTACCGTGCATGTTTTTGGACCGGGGGGGAGGAGGAAACCGGAGAACCCGGAGAAAAAAACCCTCCTTGAGGCACGGGGAGGGGGAGAACATGCACATCCACACACACATGGCCAAGACGGGAATTGAACCTGGGCCCTGGCGGTGTGAGGCGAACGTGCTAACCACCAAGCCACCTTAATATAGTACCTGTGTACTGTCTTTATGAAGTTGTGTTAAATGTTTCCTAATGCAGTATATAATCTTTGTTAATAGACCCTCAATATAAAGCTTTACCACATTACCTGTTTATATATATATATATATATATATATATAGATATATATATAGATATATATATATATATATATAGATAGATATATATGTGTTTTTATATATATATATATATATATTATATATATATGCACACATAATGATAATTTATTAATTTATAGTGTTTTATTCTATAAATACTCTGGTCCCTTCAATAACATGTCCCATATGAATGAAAGTGATCATTATATATTGCTTCTTTATGCAGTCCGAGGCCCTTCAGTAAACCTTTCTCACTTTTGAAAAGTGCTGTGCTGCCTGCTCCTGGCAAACAGAAACCAGAGGTAAAGTCATTCATGAGGTGAAAAAAAAACAAATAAAAGTAAACATCATTTAAAAAAAATAAATAACTCAAACATTTGTCTTTTTCTGTTTGCAAAATACATTATATGGACAAAAGTGATGGGACGCCTGACTTTTCCAGCTATAATGCGCTTTTTCTTCTTATAACTTTTACTAAAAAAAAGTGTTGAAGACACACAAATACACAAACCAGTTCAAGCAAAACTCCTGTACACAAATCCATGAATATACACTTTACACGGGTTTGGGTGGAACAGCTGTCTCTATAAAGCACTATAATGCTATTGAACAACTTTGGGATGAATTGAACTCTGTTCCCGAGAGAGTGGAGGCTATTATAACAGCAAATCAGAACTATAATACAATCTTACACTACACAACCTAACCTAGCACAACCTTACCTAACACAACCTTATAACACAACCTTACCTAACACAACCTTATAACACAACCTAACACATCACAGCACAACCTAACACAACGTAACAACTTTATAACACAATCTAACACAACCTAACCTAACACAACACAACCTACCCTAACACAACTTGCCCTAACACAATTTACCCAAACACAACCTAACACATCCTTATAACACAACCGAACAGAACACAACTTACCCTAACACAACCTAACACATCCGTATAACACAACCTACCACATCCTTATTACACAACCTAACACAACACAACTTACCCTAACACAACTTACCCGAACACAACCTAAAACATCCTTATAACACAACCTAACACAACACAACCTAACCTAACACAACCTAACACATCCTTATAACACAACCTAACACATCCTTATAACACAACCTAACACAACACAACCTACCCTTTCACAAGAGTGGAATATATTAGAAAAGTAAACGAGGACTAAATATGGACTAGAATTCCAAAAAACACATAATGTTATATTCAGGTGTCCACAAACGTTTGTCCATACAGTGAATCCAGACTTGATATTGGTTGTAGGACTGTAAAGCTCTATTCGGAGTCATACAGGCGAAAGGACATGGTGTTGAACAAACCGACCCATTAACGTGTTTACATATGATTACTGGCCTGAAAAAAAATAACTCTGACACCTTCGGTAAATAATGAGTCAAACGATGGGAACTTTCAGGCTGTTCAAACATTAAGTATATATTCAGAATGAACATGAACACACTTAAAGGGTACGACTGAGAGCCTCCTATTAAAAAAAGGAATTTTGACAGACCACGAGCTCCTTATTCACAAAACCACTTCATGGACAATTTCAGGAGGAAACAAATAGTCAAGGATGAAGTGGTCATGCGGCGCAGGGAAACTCCTGACACGTAAACATGCATACGCACACACTCACACAAACACACACACACACATATATACACACGAATACATCATGTCAGAATGTGTGTGCTTATTGTAAAGCTCACTCCTGCTTGACCGTGGTCATCTGCTCCTTCCAGCGTTCGCCCTGCTCCTTGTAACTGTCCAGCTCCTCCTCCAAAACAAGAATGGAGGCGTTGACTTTCTGCCGCTCTTCCTCTATCTCCTTCTGCGACTGAAAGAGAGGTGGTGTTAAATAAATAAATAAATAAATAAATAATTTTAAAAAAAGGTGGAATAACAACACTACGCACGACGTCCTGAGAGTCACACGGAATGTGGATATTAACATGGCAGAGGTAGAGCTGGATACAGAATCGGAAGATAACGCATGGTTAAATAAATAAATAAAAATTTTAAAATGGTGTGTAAAACGGCCATGTGTAAGAAGTCAGACTGCACGAGTACATTTATGATTTGCTGACTGCCTGGAAAATAAATAAATAAATAAAAGGAAACTCTCTCTCTATTTATTGCATAACATTTCCATTGCATTGTATTGAGTTGAATCGATATGCACTGCATTGTAACAGAGGTTAAATGCACACACACACACACACACACACACACACACACACACACACACACACACACACACACACACACACACACACACACACACACACACACCTGTGAGACATGCTCCATGCTTTTCTGAAGCGCTTCCATATTTCGGCTGTACTGTTCCCGGAGCACCTCCATCTCCCTGTCGTGCGAAGCCACTTCGTCCTTCAGTGCCCCTTTGAGTGCAGTGAGCTCCCGCTCTCTCATGTGCAGCGTCTCTTCCTGCTTCTGCTTCAGCATCATCACCTCAGCCAGCTCGTTCTGAAGCGTCATCAGGTCCTGATGGGATATATCAGCAAAGATTCGGAAACCTGGGCTACACGTGGTTGCGCATACACTACATCAGGGGTCACCAACGTGGTGCCCGCGGGCCCCCAAGGACCACATGAGTAGCTCACAGGCCTGTTCTAAAAACTCATCAGTGAGATGCATCTAAAATGTTAGTTAACTCATTGTTGATAATTATTGTGAGAAATCATCAGTGTCATTAATTATAATATAATATAACTAAAGGCAAATGGGGCACGGTGGCTTAGTGGTTAGCACGTTCGCCTCACACCGCCAGGGTCCAGATTCGATTCCCGTCTTGGCCATGTGTGTGGAGTTTGCATGTTCTCCCCGTGCCTCAGAGGGTTTTTCTCCGGGTTCTCCGGGTTCCCCCCGGTCCAAAAACATGCACGGTAGGTTGATTGGCACCTTGGAAAATTGTCCCTAGTGTTTGAATGTGTGTGTGTGTGTGTGTGTGTGTGCGTGCCCTACGATGCCCTGCAATTGGCATTCCATCCAGGGTGTATCCTGCCTTAATGCCCATATACATCTGAGATAGGCATAGACTCCCCGTGATCTGAGGGAAGATCGGATAAAGCGGTAGAAGATGAATGAATGAATGAACTAAAGGCAAATGTGTCATTTCAGAAGAGTGAGTCAAACTGGTAGCCCTTTCTAT
>JACRUU010000021.1:9328013-9330513 GCA_030449085.1 Kryptopterus vitreolus
TGGACGTTTGATTAACAGTAGGTGCCTTTGAGGCAAGAACAGTAGGTCTCTTTGGGGCAGGAACAGCAGGAACAGCAGGCACCTTTGCGACCGAAGGGGCACTTTTGGTCGAGGGAAGACTAGAGGTTGAGCTGGGGGTTACTGTAGAAGCGTAGGGGTTAACGGTCGGTGATGGAGGCGCCTCTTCTTCCTTACGGGCGTCCAGGCTACGAGAACGCTTTCGCTCGTCAAACTGCAGACTCGCTCGAGCCCGAGAGCGCCCTCTGACCCGGCTCGGCACGGTTTCGGTGGAACTGCTGTTAAATTTGCTGATCAGTTTATTAATGGGTGTCAGAGATGTTGTGTCCACAGCTTCGACTGGCTCATCCTCAACATCATCAGGTGTCGGAGATTCCGAAGGTGTATTCAAATTCCCTCTTTTCCCTGGTCCGTCGAGTCCATTCTGCCGCACAGGCCTGAGACCAGCTTCGTTCAGCTCTTCGAGATCTTTCTTCTCGGAGTCTTTGGGCGACGGACGAGGCACGGATGACGAAGGAGGCGTGGACAATGGAGCAGGAATTTCGGTCGTCCCTCGTTCTCCATCTCCTTGACTCCCTGCTTGCCCGTCACCAGGGGGCCTCTTCAAAGGGCTCCCAAATTCAACAGTCTCTTCCTCTGGAGAACTTGGTGGCCGAACTGAGCTGTAGGGGTCTTTAGGGGTCTTCGGACCGTCGCGCAATCTAGGAGGAAGGCTGTTATACGGCGACGAAAGATTTTGAGTCTGAGGCTCGGTCTTCAGCTTTACTCCATACGAGTCGCCCTTGTCTCCATCTTTAAGCACCACATAGGGGTGTCCAGAAATGCCTTGAACCCTCACTGCTACCCCATATTTAGATGGGGACGGGGAAGACCCACTCCCACCAGCAGTTCCCGAGCCTCCAACGCCCCGACTCCGCTCTCCATAACCTCCACCCATATCATCCAGGTCGTTGATGAAGCGGATCTGGACGCCATAGTCCACTGGAGGCTTTCTGTCTGCTGAGATGGAATTCATTGTAGCTCACTGTGAAAGCAAGGGATGCAATGTTTTTTTTTCAGAGGCAGACCATAATAACAAGATTCAATGATGTCACTAAGTATTCTAGATTTACAAGCACAAAATCAAGGACCCAGTAGCCTAGTATGAGACATACCCTAGCATTTAAGCCTAATAATAATGTAATTATTTGTAAAAATATAAGCGGTATAGAACGGGCACGGTGGATTAGTGGTTAGCACATTCGCCTCACACCTCCAGGGTCCGGGTTCGATTCCCCTCTCGGCTATGTGTGTGTGGAGTTTGTGCATGTTCTCCCCGTGTCTCAGGGGGGTTTTTCTCCGGGTTCTCCGGTTTCCTTCCAGTCCAAAAACATGCACGGTAGGTTGATTGACACCTTGGAAAATTGTTCCTAATGTGTGTGTGTGTGTGTGTGCGATGGGTTGGTATTCCATACAGGGTGTATCCTACCTTAATACCCATAGACGCCTGAGATAGGCACAGACTCCCCGTGACCCGAGGGAAGATCGGATATAATTTGTATACAGAAGCTGAGATCCAATTTTCATTTACCACGATATAATGCAACCGAAATCCTTTTACAAAGAGTCTACATTTTAGTGGTGTAGCTTCAAAGCTGCAGCAAACTGCGAGGCCAAGGCAGCGTTCTGACGTCAATCCGCCAGCGATGATTTACATAGAAAACACAACGCTCTCTCTCCTTCTTCTTGTGTGAATACAGCACCAATTCCCAGTAAAGTCAGTACCAAGCAGTAATGATGACATGCTGTGTTTAACACAAGTTATTTGTCAACATGATTTGTATAATTTTGTATAAACTAAATGGACACTGTATATATATATATATATATATATATATATATATATATATATATATATATATATATATATATATATATATATATATAAAATTTTGTGCCTATCAGGCATCTATGGGCATTAAGGCAGGATACACCCTGGATGGAATGCCAACCCATCGCAGGACACACACACACATTCATACACTAGGGACAATTTTCCAAGGTGCCAATCAACCTACCGTGCACCCTGAGGCATGGGGAGAACATGCACAAACTCCACACACAAATGGCCGAGACGGGAATCGAACCCGGACCCTGGAGGTGTGAGGCGAACGTGCTAACCACTAAACCACCGTGCCCTTTTCCCCCATTTATGACACATATATATGTATTTGCATTTTGATGTAATATGGAAATGGGTTTGGTTTTCACAGATATTCTTGAACGCAACTTTTCTCGAATGCAAAATACAACCTTTTCGTTTCGCGAGGGTTTGAAAAATGTTAACTTAAAGTGCCACCTAGTGGACAAATGGAAGTAGTCAAAAAGTCATCAAATGTACTCGGTTTTATAAAGTAATTGAAAAGTTACACTACATTTTGAATAGGGTCATTTTGTAATGTGTAATCTATTACATTTGCTCTACAACTACAACCCTAAACAG
>JACRUU010000021.1:9335513-9363013 GCA_030449085.1 Kryptopterus vitreolus
ATAGATGGATTTAGAATGTATATAATATCAACAGTCTGCATTTATATGCCTGCGATTCATCGAACAGCAAACACCTCAACAATCATAGAACTGTAAGAAATGCACAAATGAATGGTACACACACATCTGTAATAAAGTGAATCTACACAAAGGTAGTTACATTGTGAAAGTGCATTTTATGCCTGAATTTGAAGTGTCAGAGATTACACTAAATTGTAGTGTATATATTAATCTACATTTTATTTTACATAAACGTATACTGTCTGAAATTTGTAAATATATACACACACAAAAAGCCATAAAATCTAACACTACCCAACACCACCTTCACTGTACCGATCAGCATAGGAATATAACCTGACCAACCTATCCGACATCTTTCTTAACGTCATTCTCATTTATCCCCTTGCAGGTTAATTTATGTTAACAATAGTGACTCTATTACAAATAATAACAGTACAACTAGGACATGAGAGACTCAAGTGAAATGTGAATCCAGTCCTAGCCGGATCGGTATTGAAATATGACGTCGGAAAGCCAGCGTTTCAAACCGAGATAGAATGTGTGTCAGGGTTGTTGTTGTTTTTTCTTTCGTTAATTAAATGTTCTTTCAATAAAAGAAATAAATGCATCTGATTCCAGACCAAGAAGCTTAGAAACACTATTTGGTTTTCAAAATATAAATGATATATATTATGCACACAATTGGGAAATAGGAAATTATACAATGGCTCATACTTCCTGTTTAAAAGCCTTATCTCATTTTGTTACCACTGTATGAAAATGAAGCCACCTTTGTGTGAGATGGTTTGTCAATTAACACTTCCCAAATCCAATATCACTATCCGTTCTTTTTCCTGTTTTGCTGTCGGATCATCGCTGCTCACTTGGCGATCCATCATTACTGATAATGTAAAACGGCAGCTTGCAATAAAAAAAGTAAAAAAAAAAGGTCTTTCTTTGCATTGCGAAGCCCAAGAGACAAATTCTTTCAAAGGTCTTTAATTGTTTAAAGAGATCCAAATCACGGCCTTGAAATTCTTTGTTCCCTCGAGGAAAAAACAAACAAAAACAAAAAAACTATCACATCAGAAATTTAAACATTAAATTTAATGAAACACTGTCATTATGATAAAATGCATGATTTGAGAATTTGAAAAGACTGGTGAGCCTGTGTTTCATACTATATATATAAATAACCATAAGAGTTTAACAAAAAGAATACAACAAATAAAATAAAAACTTATTTGTTGCGGTACCATCAGAACAGGTAATTAAAAAAAAATGTATCAAAGCAAGACATAAATCCTAGAATTGTAAAATTTGGAATGTTTCTAAAAATCCTTAAATGCAATGAAAAGTAACCTGTGCTATTCCTTACAACCGGCAGCAGACATGGTTCAAATCTTGTTTTTCTGATATGATGAACTCCCTTTCAAATGTAGCTGAACAGTGCGAAATCAATGGGGAAATGATTAAATATGAACACCATGCATTCAAAAGAGGAAAAAATATATATATATATTTATATAAGCCATCACATTGAATTCATGACTTGGTTTACAGGGTAGTCAAACCCAAATTTAATGCAACAATAGTCTACAAAAAAATGGCAAGTAAAAATACAAACACATTTTCCTTTCACAACATTACCTTAACTTTTGTCCAAATCAAACATTACTGCACAATCCTGGACAACAGAGGGCACTAGAGTAAGCACACTAGACATCAGCTCAAGAAAAAAAAAAAAGAGGGGGATAATTGCTAAGAAAAAAAGAGACAGAAATGTGTGGGGGGGAGGGGGGGGGGGGTGGGGGGGGGGGGGGGGGGGGGACATCTTTACAGAAAGATGAGCTGATATTTGATTTCATTGTTATTTGGTCTACTTCACACCCCTCACTGAGGCCTAAAAGGAAATAATACATTACAAACAGCAGACGAATTACTGCATTTGGTTCACATGCAATCCAAAAACTATACACATCTGATATGGTTATGTAGCACTACTCCCCTAAGTAGCCAAAACTCCACAATGACCACTCAGGGTTTAGTTTTAAATATTTTTTTTAAATGGTGAAATTAATGTATATTAAGACAAAAACTTTGCAATGGAGTGATTACATGGTCAGGGATCTTTTCAGTTTACAGGACAAATCGTAGCTAATGTTTATTATATACACGTGTATACACCAGTTCTCTCAAAAGGATTGAAGGAATTGCCTCTGGACACATTGAAATGGAAACCATGGACTAGATTTAGTGCCAAAGATTGTGAACTGTTTCGATCTGTGAGGTAGTGAGTTGTCAGTACTTTGCTGGTAAACAAGCTGCTTTTGGAGGGAAAGTTGACTCTTCTGGATTTTACTGAATTATTTAAAAAGAAAAAAAAGGGGGACAACATTCTTCAGCACTTTTACAACCATGCGGCGTCCACTTTAAGCAAAAACAAATATTTTCCATAAACATGAGTCAAATCGTACCGGTCACATGAAATGGCTGATTCATTACTGGTTGTCATGGCATTCCTCAGAGGGAAAGGGGGGGGGGTAAAAAATACGCTCCAACCATCAAGTAACATAAGCCCTAAAAAGTGCTTGTGTGGTTTGCAAGAGCACTCAACACAGGAAGTACAGAGTCCACATTTTCCATTCATGCTCAATCCATTGGTTTCACTACGCTTCATACCATCCTTCTGCCTCCGTCTGTAACGCTGGCTAAAAAGCCATAAAAATGATCGGTTCCAGGTCATTCATTTGAGAATCTTTCTCCATTCCCTTTCTACCGTCCAATCCCGCTCTCTTAGCCTTCATTAGCAGCCACCAGCTGCCCCAGGCTCTGGCGTACATATACCGCCTGAATCTCCTTGGTCTTGAGGCAGAAATCGCAAGCCCATACCGCAGCACTCTCTCTGGTCAACAAGCCGTACGCCGGTTCGGTCAGGCCCGTGCAGTCTCTGTGGAACCAGCGTTGACACGACGCCTCACAAAGAATGGCCTCCTGGTCATCGTGTACCTCTAACAAGCAGAAGCCACAATGGAACACCATTCCACTTCCTAGCTTAGGTGGCCCCGAGCCTGGGCCAACCGAAGGTGGAGCTTGGCCGGTGGGGAGCGGAGACTGTGTGTTAGGTGTGGAGGCAGAGTTAGACGGAGGGTTAGGATTACTGGCACCTGTGTTGTTTAGGTTGTTTTGATTGGGATTGGATGGCTGGTTTGCCATTGGTCCACCACCAGGGGCACTGTTCTGTTGACTGTATGGGGCAGAGCCTGGGTTGGAGTTGGGTGGTGTCGGTTGCTGTTGACTGGACGGAGTGTTCGGTCCAGGACCGCTTGAAGAATTAACTGGAGTGTGCTGATTCGGTGGGACTTGTTGAGGTTGTGGGCCGTTGAGTGGACCTGTAGGGGAGGAATTCGGATTGGGTGGAGGAGGTACTGATGAAGGTGGCCCAGGTGTGTTGGGTGTTGACTGCTGAACATCAGGGTGACCAGGAAAACCTCCGCCAGCCTGTGGGGGCCCAGAAGCTGGGGATGGACCTGGGGTGGCATTGTTAGATGGAGGTCCAGAAGGGTTGAGGTTCGGTGGCTGTTGAGGTGGTCCTGGTGGACCACCGCCTGGCCCACCTACAAAGTTTTTTCCTTCTTCACTACCAGGAGTGCCTGGCCCAGGATACGGGCCATCTTGTGAGGGAGGGAATGGTCCCTGGGGAGGCAACCCTGTATGGCCACCTACCATATTACCTCCACCCATTGCACCCCCCATTCCACCCATCATATTCATTCCAGCTGGCATGCCACCCATTGGATTCATCGGCCCATGGGGAGGACCACGAGGGCCACCAGGCATTGGAGGACTGTTAAAAGGGTGTCCACTCTGTCCATGCTGAGGCTGCTGCATCCCAAAGCGTGTGTGAGAAGGACCACCCACTCCAGGCCCACCACCCATTCCGCTAGGTGACAGTATTGGGTTAAAACCTTGCCCTGGGTGCATAGGAGGGCTGAAGTTAGGCGGCATGTTAAACTGCGATGGCCCACCTGGAGGAAACCCACCTCCTCCACCACCCCCTCCTCCTCCACCTCCGAATCCAGGCATTCCTCCAAATCCAATGGGATGATGCGGTCCTGTGTTAGGTGGCGGGGGTCCAAACGGGGGTCTGCGTCCAGGCTGTCCACCTCCAGGACCACCCGGTCCACCCATGTAGTTCATGGCCCCTCCCATTCTACCAGGTCCTCCATAGCCCCCACCTCCCCCGCCAGCCCCTGGGCTTGGCATAAAAGTTGCGGTTCCGGGACCCCCAGCTCCAGCGGGACGTGATGGTTGGCCAAAGTCATCGTCAAATGGGTTTGAGGCCACGAGATGGTCTACCATAGGAGTTGGAGGCGGCGCAAACTCAGAGAGGTGGGAGAAGTTCGCCCCCTGCGTGCAAAAAGGAAAAGGAGGAGAATATTAAATGCACAAAATTAACATCAAGTGACTATAAATCTGAAATTTTAAGTTACCATTAGTCAGCATGAAAACAAGGAGGACCATGTTTCTTTCATTCTTTAGAAAAACAACAATTTGGCAATGAATCAACACAATCATTCTCTCTTCCAAAAAATCCCTGGTGTAGGACAATTTAGTTTTTTGGGAAGGTATGTCCAAATCCTATACTGACAATACTTGATTCACCATACACCACTCCATCTCTTGCATGCACACACACACAGACACACTTATTCAGGGGCAATCTATATTAACCAATGTCCATGCAAGACCCTGTCTATACAGAGCTCTGGAACAAAGCAGAAACCTGCGCAAAATATATCCATCGCTATCTGTTCCTCTTCAAAAGTAAAAGGTTCTGGAACGTTATTTCACCTGAGTGCTGGACTTCCTCTTCTTTTTCTCTGGGCTTTTCATTTGGGAACCTAAACACAAGCAAAGAAACAAGAAAAACAACAACAACAAAAAAAGCTGTTAATGGAGGGCTCCAGAATGTCTCCGGAATTTTTGGATATATATGGACCTGTGCACTAATTAGCGGCTGTGTGCTTTAAATTGGTTCGTTAATGAGAATTTGCAACAGACTTTGTGTGTACATGTACGCTCCGGTCTGAATCCGGGTGTAAATAGTATTTCCCTTTCCACCCAAGTTTGAGACACTGAAAGCATCACTGCGCGTCAAAGTAGACGGAGGACGTTTTACAATGCAGGGAATCAAATGCAAACCGGGTTCCGCAACACACACGCCCCAACATTTAAGCCGGGTGAGAGACAGAGAGAGAAGGGGGGGGGGGGGGGGGTTCAGTAGGAAGAGACTCGAGTGCAAGGAGCTCCCCATTGAGAGACAGAAGGAAAGAGAGAGAGACAGACAGACAGCCCATAAGGAGGTAAATACAGGGCCAGTCAGTGTACACAAAAGAGTGGGGGGTGAAGGGCAGATTTGAGTTGTGGACTCCGTTCGGACACAGAGATGCGCGGATGGCCGTTTGCCTACCTTTGCCACGCTTCCCTTGACCTTGTCCCGCCTGCAGCCTCCCCGATTCGGCAGCCATTAAAATGATAGGCGGCGCGCTGCCATGTCACAGTATACGTATAAAAAAATACAAAAATAAAGAAAAAAAAGGGGGGAGAGAAGGAGGAAGTGACGAGTGTCCTCCGGTCCCAGCAACCACGGGGTACGGGAGGGACACCTTAAGATCGCTGCACACAATACTGATCAGCCAGAGGGGCTGTGTTTACAAAGGGGACACAGTAATCTCTGTAGACGAAGGGGAGGTCCTGGAAAGGAAACGGGACCCCGCGAAACCGTATTATCAAGCTGGTGATGGATACTGAATGGATCCCCCACCCCTCTTTCCTTACCCCCTTTCCCTCCCGTGATCACTTACAGATGTGCCGCTAACGGGCTAGCACCAAGCAGCCTCGTCCCGGTCATGATACGACGTAAACGCCGCTGCACACGCGTTACACGCCCGGGCGACATGGAAGCAACCCCCCCCCCACCACCACCACCCCCACAACGCCCGACGGCATGTGCGCGCCCACCCCCCCGCTCCCTCCCCCTCTCCCTCTGCGCGCGCAGGCCCCCCCACCTCGGCGTCGAACTCTTCTCGTGATCGCGCGCAAGCAAGCGCGCTCCCGCCACCACCCCCACTTGCTAGCTAAGCTTTAGCTACGTTAGCCGGTTAGCTAGCATAGCTAGTAAGCCAGCTAGCTCAGGCTTTGACTGCAAGCTGTATGTGGTTGTAGGCGTTAAAAGCAACAAAATATAACGGTTACATTTATTCCGTATAATTTTTTTTTATCAATCCTCATAAAGCAAACAGTCAACGTCAAAAAGACTTACAATTAACATTTATCCTCAACCGGCCATGACTACTACGGCCTACAGTCGCTGCCGGACAAAAGAGGGACAAGCCGGTCTAGACGTTTACACCGAGCGGGCGAAACAGAGGGTGGACCTTTAAATTAGTCGTTTGAATTTACTCCAGAAAACGCACCCATATTTACATATATTCTAAGATATCATTAGTCCTACACTTATTCTAATTTACACACACAAATATAGAACGAGAATGGAATATTTCGCGTTAGTGATAGAATTGACGAATTTCTAGATACCCCCTGCTAGTATGAGATTGTGGACTCGCCCAGATCGACCCACGAACGAGCATGGCTCGGGGCGCTCTTGTTTCACGTGCAAAGAGCGCGCGCAGCTTGCGTGTTTGTGTGTGTGTGCGCGCGCGCGCGTGTGTGTGTTTAACTACGCAACGTGCCTGCGTTTGTCTTGTGCATTAACCAATATCCAAAAAGAAGCCTGATTTTGTATGCACATTGTGTATAAAGCATTAAAAAGATGTTTTTTTTATATTCCGTGTATTAAAAAAGACACGGATCTAAGATGTTTTAAACATTTGATTGGAAATGGACTTTGGGGCGAAGAAAACAGAACGACGCAAAAGTGCAAGAAATGTGCAGTACTGAGTAAATCGTCTAAATGTACAATTAAAACATGTGCACGTGCATAACCGAGAGGGAAAACCCCGAATCCACTCGTTGGTTCTTTGGTACCATTGTTTCTTTTATTTCTTTCTGGACCTTCTGAATCCATCCCCTGACCTGTGCAGATGGTTTTGCATAAACAGTCGAAAGGTCCTGAGCAACTCACTAAATATAACGATGGATTTATCCTGCATTTAATATAGTCTGTCATTATGCCTCAGGGCTATATATAATGCATTCAAAAGCTGTAATCAATGGACATTATGTTTGATTATATATACAGTGGTGTAGCTATAAAGTGGTCTATAAATGCTCTGGGCTACTTATCGGAAGGTCGGCGGTTCGAGCCCCGGTATCACCAAGCTGCCCATCTTGGGTCCTTGAGCAAGACCCTTAACCCTCTGTGCTCCAGGGGCGCAATATCATGGCTGACCTGGGATATGTGAAACAGGAATTTCATTGTGCTGTAATGTACATGTGACAAATAAAGGCTATTCTCTATTTGTACATACATACATATATATATATATATATATATATATATATATATATATATATATATATATTCGTGCTAAGTAGACGCTCATCGACTCTACCCTGATTGGTGGCTTGCTGCACATTTAACCAGTTACATATCCACTCATGAACAAAAGGATTTCGCAAAATGCATAAAAAAAATACAAATAAAAATACTTCAGCCAAAAGTGCAGATGTGCAACAAATGACTTCTGCCCACCTGTAAAACAATACAACATAAAGAATGCCTTCTGAAACCACTGGACATTTGACATGGACGTGCTCTCGGATAAATCTCGTGCTACAAGGGTAAAATCAGGCAACACGCATTCGACCCGACAGAGCCGTGTGCAGGAACCGCCGCTGTGTCGCCGTAGCAGCTGGAGTCATTTAAAATGTTATCCGTGTCTTTTCTGCACATTCTTTATCTCCACAGAACAGACGTTAATGTTGCACTTCTCAGACCTCACGCACACTGCTCGGCGCTCTTCATGCAAATGGTGCAAAGCTGTTTTGCAAAGCAAATGATATCGAGTTAGCTCACTAGGAGTGGCACTGAGCTTTAATATGGCTTTCTTTTCATTTTTTTTAAAAACATTATTATTACCACAGTTTGAAGTTCTCTTTATCTACATGCAAACTTGAATGCTGGGATAGAGTTATGATACCTTATGCAACTACACGGCCCAATAATCGGCCCAATATTCACTGTTCACTGTTCTTTTTTGTGGTAATCTCATACCATCACCCGAGCCAAGTATCACATCTGAGATTCGCAGTGATTACAAATTACAAACGCACTCGCTCGTTTCTGATGTCGATTGCGGTGAATTGATAGATTCAAAGTAGCTGGTTAGCAAAACACTAACCACTTGTGGGTTTCCGTTACTTAAGTTCCAGTTCCAAGGTTTCGTGTCGTGCGATCCGATTTCGATTCGATTCATCGCAATGTAGGGAAAAAAATACGATTCTATGCAATTCGATGTGGTACAGACAGTTTATTTATTTGCTTTAGATAGAGAGCAAAATCTCCACTCCACCAGAGGGAAGCAAATATTGAATATTGAGCACTTTCAGATCATGTAAAGACTTCTGGATATACATAATATGTAATAAGGGGGCACGGTGGCTTAGTGGTTAGCACATTCACCTCACACAGCCAGGGTCCGGGTTCGATTCCCATCTCGGCCATGTGTGTGTGGAGTTTGTGCATGTTCTCCCCGTGCCTCAGGGGGTTTTTCTCCGGGTTCTCCGGTTTCCTCCGGTCCAAAAACATTCACGGTAGATTGATTGGCACCTTGGAAAATTGTCCCTAGTGTATGAATGTGTGTGTGAGTGAGTGTGTGTGTGTGTACCCTGCGATGGGTTGGCATTCCATCCAGGGTGTATCCTGCCTTAATGCCATAGATGCCTGAGATAGGCACAGATGAATGAAGATGAATGAATGAATAATATGTAATATGTGAATAATTTACTTTCCAACGAAAACTTTCACAAACTTTGTATTGCAATAAATATATAAATATACATTATACATACATATACATACATTCCATATGTGACATTTAGTTTAGAAAAACAAGTGAAACGTCATATTCTTGTCGCAGCAGTCTTGCTAAGAGAAACCATTTAATAACAAGAAATCAATAAAATATCGGTCACAAACTATCATTCACTTTCTAAATAATTAAAGTATAGCACATTTACTAATAATTGTAAAAAATTGTTAATGTGAATAAACATTGTGATACAAATACAAACTTGTAACCGATGCACCAATACTTTGAAAAATATTTTATATTTTATATAGGAATATTTAGAATTAAATTAAAGATTAAATATAAGTAATTAAACATGTTTCTTTTGTAATAGAAAAAAAACCCTGTAATAATTTTAAGCAGCGTTTGGCAGTTCAACAGCAGCAGTACAGACACTAACACAGGGTCCCTCTGGTGGCTGTAACGTGACACTGCACTTTACCTTAAAAAATAAATAAACTCAAAAATCTAGCTTTTAATAAGAGAATATTAATAACTTATGGGTGTAAATATCGGATGTGCAATGTTTTAGAGTCCTTGAAAATTGTTTCAAGGTATTACCATAAATAATATGGCTTTACAGAAAAACAAATGGCTGTGCTGTAAACAAGTGAAAGCAAATATGCTTTATGCTTCGGAAATGTAGTTTAGAGGACAGAGAAATTTATATATAATTTTATACTCCAGCCAAACGAAAAAGAAATGGCGAAAATATCGAGTTATGTTAAAGAGCATACTACATTTCAAATCCTCTCGAAGTTTTTATTCGAACTGTACATTACTATTCATGTTTTCATTATTGTTCTTATCTTCTAACGCAGTCCTGCTTCTCCTTTCCCTCTTCATGATGTTTCCTCGTTCTCATTTTTAACTTCCCAGTATGTAAGTCCACATTGTTTGAGCATTGTCCTTCACTGACTCATGTGTTGGTTGTTGTTGTTGTTGTTGTTCTTGTATTGCTGCGTATCACTCCCAATATGTTCTGGTAAAATATAGTGAAAGCAACAAAAATCCACAAAGTAATCCAAATGCAGACAGAATAAATAGGAGTCTTTATCAGGCCTGTTTGTGGAGTCATGTAAATGGATCACAACGCAAACAAACAAATAAGTAAATATATAAATAAATAACATTTTGCTGCAGTACCGAATGAATACAGCTGGTAATGTGTGACAAAATGAGGAGAAATTATATCCATAATATATAATGATCAATAATCCATAATCCATAATGCTGAGATGAAGAGTCCGTAAAGCAGTTTGCAAATATCCTCCTCCAAAGTAGACTGTTCTAAATGATTCCGATCATAAGATGCGTCCTTTACAATCTCATTTGTTGTGTGTTTTGTTTTGTTCAGGCGAAATAACAGTAAACATGTTTACACTATATCAAATTCTCTGAAGAAATTAGAAGATATATTGTCTATAGTATTAAAGAAACAAATGTTCTCCTCCAAAAAGGAATTCTATCTATCTATCTATCTATCTATCTATCTATCTATCTATCTATCTATCTATCTATCTATCTATCTATCTATCTATCTATCTATCTATCTATCTATCTATCTATCATTAAATATGTGTTCGACCACTGGGGGGAGCTGTGACGTTCATGGCTGAACCCAGCCTTAAGACTTAACGTCTCATTTAAGACCTCACGAATGTTCCTGTTGCACGCTTCCACGAAGAATCACTTCCCATTTCCGAGACCTCCTTCCATGTGAGTGATACTGTAGATCCCAAAAACACTATTATTTATGGCACCCCTGAGGCTTCTGTTCCAGTACGACACGGTCCACGGTCCACGCCCCTATCATCAATCACCCTGAATCATTAGTTATAAATTATCCTAATGGTGTTACTCTGTGTCTGTTAGTCCTAATTAACCGTTTCTGCCCACTTAAACCCTCATTAGGGTTAATGTAGGACCGGGTATTGAATATCTCGTGGTATTGTCTCGGAGTCGGATTAAATGTTAACCCGGGGATGCTGTAATGGTCAGGTGAAGGTCACAGTTAAAGGTTAGGCGAATGGATGAAGGAGATGACAAGATTAATGACTGCTGTCAGATCAGATGTTCACTACGCGCCGCAGACGCCGAGGTCAACGCAAAGGTTAGATATTGGCGCAATATGCGATAGCAGGAAGACAAGCAGGCCGGGGCGAGGAACAAAATAACGACAATAACAACGCGCCGCCGTAAGGATCGTTTCCCTCCGAGTAGGAACATTTAAGGAGGATCTGACACCGCGTTCCATGTGCTCAGCCCCCTCTCTTTTTACCTTTCACACTCCATTAAAGCTCTCGTAGCTCGGTAATAGGACTGCTCTCTTGTTACTTGCTTACCATGGTCTGACTCAGGTATGTGTGAGTGAAACACGAAGAAGAGCGCAAGAGCGCATAAATGTTCCCTTGATACAATTTTAAAACGCAGTTTAGTCAAATAGAGACTCTTCCCTTATTATTTAAGAGTAACATTAGAGCTACATCTCTAATGTTACTCTTTGCATTTTGCTCTGTAAATTATCCTTTTCATATTCAATTCTGGTTATTAAATTCATTACCTGTTTATTTCAATGTTACTATTTTTGTTTTAAGTGTAAAATATGGGACGTGGCCCCTTTAAGAATTGTGTTCCGGTTGCTTTTCCCATATAAACTGGTGATACGGTGTTTAGGTTATACGGAAGCGCTTTATTGCGTTCAGTAAAAATGCGCTTTTTTGCGTAATACAGATTTAGGAATGCGATGTGCTTGCGTAAGGTTCCATACGGTAATATACGCTAATATAGTGAGGAGATCGTACCTGTTGTGAATGCGCAGCTAGGGGGCGTAATTCGGGGGAAATTTAGAAAGCGTGAGTGGATGCACTGAACGTTTATTTATTTATTTGTTCTGTTTTTGTTGTCTGGGTTTCGTTCATTCGCCAACACAGAAGGAGCAGATCACTCACATAGTAATGAATGCTGTGTTAATCACGCATTAATAACATTAGCGCCGTTAAAGTGAATTTTCAGCCCTATTATAAACGTTTTGAAGTTTTTCGCCAAATGGAAATATTTTGGTAACTTAGTACAGATACACAAAGTACAGTACAGTACCGTAACAAATTCGCTTTTTACTCAAAATACCACGTAACAAAAACATCCAACAGTTTTCGAAGGTGCAAGCCGAATATGGGTCTTTGGGGTTTATAATCTTTAACATTTTCAAAAGTAGCTGTAATTTAATCACATGTTTTCTCTCAGTAACTTTAACGACTTACTGTTACTTTTATTTTGTAATTAAATTATGTAACACTATTACATGTAACTAGTTACTCCCCAACACTGCCTATATGACAAAGAAAATACACTCCTTGGTGTTTATGACCTGTAAATAAGATTCATAACATCCCCTGTCTCAAGGTCTGATAACATCTGCTCATCGGGATCGTTTTTGTGGTGGTGTTGTTGTTGGGGAGCTCATTCATGCTACACTGGTGTGAGTAAAATCAGGCACCAGTTAAAAAAAAAGAAAAACGGCCCGGGATCCATCAGCATTCCAGTCCATCCCAGTACACAGTACAACTGAGCAGGACGTCGTGAGCTGATGTAGAAAGTGGTTAAGACATTGGGACCAGAAAGTCGCAGGTTTAAAGTCCAGCACCACCACCACCACCATCACCACTAGTGGGCCCTTTAGCAAGGCCCTTAACCCTCAACTGGTCAGTTATAAATCGCTGTGGATAAGGGCGCCTGCCGCCAACGTAAAGACGCCGGCGCGGTGGGTAGTGGAGCGCATTAGTGATGTTTGGTGTGTGAAGGGAGCTAGAGTGTCTGTCAGGCTCGGTGGAGACGGTATGGCCAGATAAGAGTGACAGGGCACACTACAGTTTCCAGCGGAGTCAGACGACACCGCCGTGTCAAAGCCACAGCGACAGGCCCGGGCCGGCGCCAAGACACCCAAGACAACGGTGGACGTGAAAAGGCCACACAAATACACAACCCTTACACTCGGCACAAACACGTATAATACGTAATAATACCGAGCAATTATACTGTTACACATTAAATTGGGAAATAAAACCAGAAATGGCCTTTAGAAAGGAACCGTCTTTACCTTTACCCAGATACAGAGATGCACATTGTTTTGGCGCTTTTTGTATTGAAGGCATCCCTTAATTCGCTAAAGAAGAAGGGAGACCTTGTACAGTTTATTACTTCAGGTTTGAGGTATTTGCATGAGACCATGGACGAATAAAGCAAAAGGTACCGAGCGCGACTAAGGGCGAGTGAAAAATGGAAAAAAAGAGGTTTAGCTAGGCTACAAACCACAGCACATGGGTTTCACATGAACCAGAAGAGCATCACTCTCTTTTTCTCTCTCTCTCTCTCTCTCTCTCTCTCCTCTCTCTCTCTCTCTCTCTCTCTCTCTCTCTCTTCTCTCTCATTTCTTTTTGATATTGATCCATCAGTGTGTATGTGAATAGGACAGGTCTAGCAGGTCAGGCAGGATGCGTGTAAAGTCCAGGATGTGTCACAGCACGCTGCCTAAAGTTCCTCAAACACACAGAGAGGCTGCCATGCACTCAAACAGTCCTCTTTTCAGAAAGAAGGAATGTAAAGTATGTTATATCTTCAACCACAAGTGTTGCGTAAGAAAGAGGCGCACCAGCGTCGACTCGTCTCGCGTAATGCATCGTCAGGAATCCGAGCTATCTCATGAATTCAGAAAAAAAAATGGTATCCTTTATAATGTTAATGTTTTCATTGCATTAATGCACGATTATTCGCATTCATTTCTTTTAGAACCATTCAAAATAAATAAATATAAAAGTGGCAAATTTAAAAAACATCCTTACTCGGATTTTATTTTTTAACTTTTTTATTTTTTAACTTTATTAATCAATAAACATTTGTTTTACTGAGTCTCAACTCAAGCACCAAAGACAATAAAAACCGTCCCTGTGGAGCGAAAGTTCCCTTTAGTGTCCTGATGATTTTACGTCATTTAAACCGCTATATTTCAGATATATACAAGAATATTTTGTCTTCATGCTCTATGTAATATTTATAATAATAATAATAATAATAAGCATACATTTTCATAAAGCCTATTTTTCTATGCCCATGCTGATTAGGATATTATAAACTTGAACAATATTAAATTAAGAAACAGAATAAAAGTAATTTATTTATTTATGTTCCATCTCAGTATGAGGCAATAAATTTCATTTTATGCACATTTGGATCCCGAACGCCAATAAACCGAGACTTTGTGAGACTTTTCCATGAGCGAGGGAAGGACTTGGTTCTTTATAGGGAGAAGTGTGTGGAACTGGGCACCGGTCTGGCTAAACAGATGTCTGGCGATAAGGATCATGTGACTCGTCCATGTGTTGTCATGATGTTCGCTTTGCATCTCAGCGTTGCGCCGAACACAGTGTGCAGTCGTTGATTTGAGATGACAGGGTCAAAACAGTCTGTTAATACAAATTGTTTGTTTTTTTTTGCTAATATACATCATTTAAAAATATAAGTTTTTCAGGAATAACAATCTAGAAGCAAAAATCTAGAAGCAAAAATCTGACAAAGATGTCTCTTAACTATGTTCATAAGACATAAGCTATAAAACCGGTGGCTTACTGCATTCCTGAATGCTGTACGTAAATAAAGGAGTGAAAGATCAAAAATAAAATAATAACAGTAATACATTTAAAATGAATAAACAGTATAAAATAATACACTAATGTATACAATAAATACTGTACTTACCACGGAATGTGGTGATTAATACGTGTGTGGATGATGGTAGGACAAGGTGGGAGGCATTACATGGGTATTACACTCGTTCGTTGCGCCCTGCGCTCATTAAGCTCCGTTAAGCTCCGTTCGCCTCACACCTCCAGGGTCCGGGTTCGATTCCCGTCTCGACCATGTGTGTGTGGAGTTTGTGCATGTTCTCCCTGTGCCTCAGGGGGTTTTACTCCGGGTTCTCCGGTTTCCTCCCACAGTCCAAAAACATGCACGGTAGGTTGATTGGCACCTTGGAAAATTGTCCTTAGTGTATGAATGTGTGTGTGAATGTGTGTGTGAATGTGTGTGTGCCCTGGGACAATGGGTTGGCATTCCATCCAGGGTGTATCATGCCTTAATGCCCATAGACGCCTGAGATAGGCACAGACTCCCCGTGACCCGAGGGAAGATCGGATATAGTGGTAGAAGATGAATATATATATATATATATATATATATATATATATATATATATGTGTGTGTGTGTGTGTGTGTGTGTGTGTGTGTGTGTGTGTGTGTGTATACATACATACATATATGAAGGCCTATATTACTACTACTTTCTTAGTACTCTGTATACCCGTTTATACGTGATGATAAGGTGCTTTTTGAACATTACATCGCACATTTGCTGTTACAATAACCTCCACTCTTTTGGGGAGATGCTCAAATAGATTGTGTAGTGTGTTTGTGGTGGTTTGAACACCTCCCATGACCCTTCTCCATGTAGTGTGCATTTTTTTTCCCCCTGGATTATTTTACTGCAGCATGTCATCAATAACCAATAATCTCACCAATACGTTCGTTGCAAACGAGCAATACACAATAAACAGATCGCGGTGAAGATCCATTAGACGTGTTTATTGTAATGATACGGATACATATCAACACTTTAACAAAACAGGCTACAAAATAGGTGCCTTGAAAAGAACCGAAAAGTTCAACACTGGTGACTTAACTTTTAGTGTGTGTGTTTGTGTTACAAATGGGGTTTAACCTCGCACTTCAGGCCCAACCCTGACCCCATCTGATCCGCACCCTCGTGGGAAATGTCAGGACGGTTTCAAACATCAGCTATATTGAAATGCCTACGGATGCTTTTCTGCTTAGCTGGGGAAATTCATATTTGGGTCGGGCAAAGGTGATTGAAAGTGTCCATGTGTTTAGGGCTCAGAGTAATGACATGCATTATAACATGGGAAAATTTCAAGTAATGAATTAACGGCAAAAAAAAAAGAAGACAGGTTTCTGATCCTGCTTAAAGAAAACGCCCCTCCTTCGCTACTCTTTCTTCTCTCCATCCGACTTCCCCTCGGGCTTCTTGGGTGGAGGACTGTCGAGGAAGAAGTCGTTGCAGGCCACGGTGAGCGCCCCCATCAGGATGATGAACTCGGTGAAGTCCACCTCGCCGTCGTTGTTGGAGTCCAGGTCACTCATCACCCGCTCCACCGCGTCCTTGTCTTGTGCGTTCTTTGGAACGGGAAAAGGAGAAGAAAAAAACGGGGGTAAACGTAGATGATTGTAAACAGATGTGGAAATGAATTATATCGACCTTAAAGTCATATAACGTGCAATAATATGAATGAGGACTTAAGCGGAACTGGAATTGCTCAGTTTTAAAGATGTCGTCATTTTCAAAGGTATGCGCATATTTATGACCATACCTGTGTGTCATGAGTGGGAATGCTATTGCAAAAGCATTGAAGGAAACATTCTTTAAATACAATAAACATTTCTGCACGTTGCAGGAGATCGTAGCCTGATACTGCTTTCCAACTTCTTAGTCATTTGGTGAAACTATTCGAAATATTTTCCTCGCTAATTATACCAGATGTGTGTGTGTGTGTGTTGTGTGTATGCATGTGTTCTCACCCCCAGATAGTTGCCCAGCTCCTCTGTCAGCAGTTCTCTTAACTCGCCTCGGCTGAGTGTGTACTTGTCCCCTTCTTTCCCCGAGTACTTGTGGAAAGTCTTGATGAGCATCTGCATGGCGCTCTCCAGGTTCGTGCTGGGTTCTTTAGCCATGCTGCAAGTCGCGCACAAGGGTCATAGGTTAAGCGCCGAGTAGACCGCCGCACACCGCGGCCCAGCCGCATGTAAGGTTACATGGCTGGCGTGGGCGGAGCTTTCGCTCAATAGAAATGGCACAAGCACAAGAAGTGTGTGTTTGTGTTAATAAAGATCACTTGTGTGTGTGTGTGTGTGTGTGTGTGTGTGTGTGTGTGTGTGGGTTATGGGTAGAGAGTTCTCAAAAGGGAGCACGGCATTCTTACACATCACAATTTGAGCGCGGCATCTCGGTTCTGCTGTCTCCAGGCTTGCCGAACTACCGGGATTATACAGACACAAACACAGCGATTAATTAACGGAAAAAAGAAGCGAGGGGAAAAAAAAAACGGAAATGGCAAGTCTTCTCCATGCTCGGAGAAGTGAGGGATAGACAAAGAGGGTATACAGTAGATAGATATGCGAAAGATCGATATGCATTCAGGGGATCTGATAAAATAACCAAAAGGGAAAAGCGACGTCGTTAAAGGGCTGCAATGATAATAGTGTAATTATTATGTCAATAATAAATGTTATGACCTATTATTACACATGGCATATTACGTAATATTGCTTGTGAGACTTTAAACTGGTCACTTTACACTTGGTTTCGATTATTTTTTCTTTTTATCTTCTTCGTGACAGTCATAAGAAGCATTTCACTTCATGTCGCACTGTGTATGTATATGTATGTGATAAATGTGAATTTGATTTCGTTCCGCTTTCTGGTAAACGACTCCTAATGACTAGATACTCGAAGCTCTTTTGCTATGACGAACAATTACAATCAGGGTTATATGCAAATGTCTCACAAAACAAATGTACCCTGAACTGCAAGTCTCCAGAGCTCCTACCAACTAATGCGCCTTATTAATTCATTGCAGAGTCTAATTACGGAGCTGTGGAACTAATACCTGCAGCCAGTGGGAAGGATGTAATGTGCAGCTTTTCGACTGATGGCACAATTACGGAGCTGAAAGGGTAAAACGGGATTATCACGAGAATCCAAGCGAGGAAGCAGAATTATGGCACGTCTTCTAGAGGAAGGCGAGGCGTCTGAGGAGAAAGCCGCAGCACTTATGGAAAAGGAAACGTAAACGAGTCTTTCTGGTTGGCAAACTGTAGGGAAGAAGGTGGCGTCAAAGTGTCATATAGATAAGAAGGAACGAATTGACATGAAAGCAAACACAAGACATGTCATTATTATTATTATTATTATTATTATTATTATTACACTATTCATTTCCACATTCGTCCAGTCAGCAGGTGAAATCTGGAAAAGACCACAACGTTTCATTTGCCAATTCTTTTTTATCTTACCTGAGTGTCGCTGAAGAGTTTCTTTGGTCTGTGCCAAGAAAAAGAGCGCCAGAGATGCAGACCGGACCGAAAGATGCAAAGAAACGGATGAAGAGAGCGAGAGCATCTCGGGGTCTTAAATATCCCTCGGCCCTATTCCCTCCCTCCTCTTTCAGCTTATGTTTCTCCATTCCTCCATCGTCCCCTCCTCCTGCCCTTCATTCTGTCTTGTGTTCGCCTACTTGATCATGCAAGGGAACTCGGGTAACTTCGGGAGGCCTTTTATTGCCTTTTAAATCGCCACTGTATCTCTATAGAACTTGCACTAGGGATGGACAGATTCATTTCACGAAGCAAAAGGACCTGTTTATGGTGAATTAGAATGATGTGGTGAACATTCTGTTTAGTATTGTTTAGACCAGGGGTCACCAACGTGGTGCCCGTGGGCACCAGGTAGCCCCCAAGGAGCACATGAGTAGCTCTCAGGCTTGCTATAAAAAGTGCACAACTCATCAGTGAGATGCGTCTATAATGTAAAATGTAGTTAATTCGTTGTTGATAGTCACTGTCAAGTGTATTTACATAGATAAATGAGTATCATTAATAATAATAATAATAATAATAATATATAACTAAAGGTAAATTTGTTATTTCAGAGGAGTATTTCAAACTGGTAGCCCTTTATATGACTCGGTGTCCATGTAGTAGCTCTCAGTTACAAAAAGGTTGGTGATCCCTGGTTTAGACCATTTCGAGAAAAAATAAAAAGGAATGGGCCTGGTTGGAAGCAAGTCCAGCCATGTATGGGGCACATTTGCTATTATTGTTATTAAGACCAATCTGGGTTTTTAATATGAAGATATATATTTTTATACAGCGTACGAAAGACAAGAAAAAAAAAAAGCTCGGAAAACAACCTGCAACATATCCAAGTGCTGCATAATAAAAGACGCTAGCCGCGCTAACCTGAGGAGGCCAGCACGGCGGTGTCCCGTGTCGTTCTCCGGAGTGACGGCGCATCGATAATGCTAACGTAATGGAGCCCAACGTCACGGGCGTCAGCCACACCAAAGGCAAACACAACCGTTAACACAGGCGAAGGTTTACACAAGACGAGGCCTCGTTTGTTTTTGTTGTTTTTTTGTTTGTTTTTAAAAATCATGTTCCCTGATGAGCCAAATGTTTGAAAAGTACTAATTCATGTGCTATAGAGAAAACACAGTTCTTTTATGTGGGAATCCGTGTGTGCTGGTTAAATGAGCATCCCAGTCCTCAGAGTTTGTACCATTTATACCACGGTTTTATTGTTAGAAAAAAACTGAATAAAAAGTTGAACCTCGAAACGGAGTGTTGTGTTTTGTTTTTTTTTCCTCCGTAAAACAAACTTTGTCGAATACACTCTGATCTACTATAAGACAGCTATTATTCTATTTAGGGAAAAAAACTGCTCCGAAGTAGATGGAAAAAGCCCGAATGATACAATATATAAATCTAAATAACTAGCAATATTTCCAGTTTAAAGCCTAGGTCATGTATAGTATATATATATTATACATGATTAAGTAAAACATGGACAATTGTAATAATAACAGACCAATATCATATTTCTTTTAGAGATACATACATAAATACAAATGATACATTTTAGTGGTCACGGAGATGCTTTTTTCTTATCATTAGTACACTAAATTAAAGCCCCTATCAAGAAGAATGGCCAGAACTGTTGTTAGAGGAAAGGGGGGAAAAAAGGAAAATTTTAGTGTGAAAGTGTGAATTGCATGGAGCACAGCCAGAGCAAAAAAAAAAAAAAACACTGTCAAAGTGGGGGGAAAAAATGAAAATGCAGAAAGTGAGCTAAACTAGCAGGCGGTTTCGCATTCTGTACCGTTCTCATTCATTAATGGTGGTTGATCGATGTCCCAAATATCCCAAAACGTTGGTTCCCATTCGAGTCTAGGGTTGTAATATATTCACGAACATGCAACCTGTTGTTCATGGACAGGAATAATTTCCCTCGCTAAGAGTGAATTCCCGTTTAATTTATTTGAATGGGAAGTTTTTGTTTTGTTTCCTTTCATTGTGTTTTTCAGGCCCAAGCACTGCAGGGGCGCAGCAGGACCCTCTTGTTTTCCTTAGGATTATTATTATTATTCATTCATTCATCCATCTTCTACCGCTTTATCTGATCTTCCCTCTGGTCACGGTGAGTCTGTGCCTATCTCAGGCGTATATAGGCATTAAGGCAGGATACACCCTGGATGGAATGCCAACCCATCGCAGGACACACACACACACACACATTCATACACTAGGGACAATTTTCCAAGGTGCCAATCAACCTACCGTGCATGTTTTTGGACCGGGAGGAAACCGGAGAACCCGGAGAAAAAAAACCCTGAGGCACGGGGAGAACATGCAAAACTACACACACTCATGGCCGAAACTGGAATAGAACCCGGACCCTGGCTGGTGTGAGGCGTTCCCCCGGATTATTATTATTATTATTATTTTATTTATATTTGATCCTTGTTTTTATTGTTTAAAATTACGCAAGCTACTCTAAGCTAGAGTAAAACGGTAAAATATATTCTCTCAGTTGATTAATGTCCATCAACACAAATCAACAGATTTTGCATGTTGGAAAGATTACAGTCTGGAAAAAAAAACTCTTATTGGAGACGAGGCTTTTCCAAACTGCATTATTAAGACTGTTAAAGTGCACTGTCAATAAAACCCACACACTCGTTCGAAATGATCGGGACACCGAGGACCTTGTGTGGCGCACCAAATCTTATGAATCGGAATGAGAAAGGAACGAAGGACTTGTTTAATCGAGCCTGCGGAGGAACAGAAAGGAATTAAGTCGGAGCTGGGAACTCTAGGACACGGGAAATGGAGTCGAGTTGACGACGACAACACACAAGCGACATGAAAACTGCTCGGGAGAAAACTGTCGGTTTATTGTCATGCAAATGAGTGTTTTCATTCAGATTCGGCAGTGGTGCGACAAATATATGGCTGGATGTTAGTGGGCAAATGTTCGGGAAACGGAGTTAGCGTACGTGCTTAGCGGCCCAACGCGAAAACAAGGCCGCGTTACGGGTCGTACCGTTACCTCAGGGGTGGTGACACTGAACATGTTAATGAAAGCATCGTTTGTAAACATATTTGGTAGAGGTACTGTGTAACACATCGAAACACCCACGTCGTAATGTAGCGTTATGGTAAATACAAATACAAATCTTTTCAATGGATACAATACAATACATACACATATACATTGTGTTAGTTGGCGTCTATTCAGACGAGGGATTCTCAAAACCGTCCTCGCCCACTGCACCGCCCCTTTAAGACATTTCTGCCCTATCGCTTGGTTTCGCTTGGCGGCGAAAGAGCGCAATGTAAATTATCCAAAAGGCGCAGGGGCGTCGCCCGAGGAGCGGTTTTGAAAAACGCCGTCAAAAGGGTTAATATCGAGTGGTTTATCTAGTGGTACAAAAATTGTAGTGTGGGTCAAATTTAGCTGAGGAATAAAGGAACAAAATACACTGCGATGAAAACAAACAAACAAACAAACAAAACAACGGATAGACGGTCTCGAGATCTTTTCTTCGACCGCCTCGGGAGCCTACGTGCACTCCTCTACTACGATCACCTCTTCCTCGATTTCGTCTACCTCCACCAATTCAACATCCACGGCCTCGTCTTGCTCTTCGGCCTTCCCTCCTTCTTTCGCCGGATTTGGATCTTTCTCGCCCTCTGTATCGGGCTTCGGAGCTTCGGGGGCCTCGGCTTGCGTCGCCGGGCCGGAACTCGCCGCTTGGGTTTGTTCGCTGCAGCGCTGCTGACTGACCGACTGGGCCAAGTATCCGATCAGCGTCATGTACTCCTGGAAGTTGACTTTACCGTCTTGGTTTTCATCCAGGCCTTGGCGCATGTTTTTGATGGCCTCCGAGTTTTCCGTGTCCTGCAAACGTATGGACGGACATTTTTCTTACGTCAAATGTGCAATGAATTGGTGTGAAAATGGTGTAATCTGTGGGACTAGCGAACGCAGATCCTAACCGTCAATATGTTCTTCAGCTGGTTCTTCACTAGGCTTTGGAAGTCCTTTCCTCCCAGGTTCTCCTTGCCTTTCGATGACTTCAAGAAGACGCTCACCACTGTCTTGATAGCTGATTCCATGTTTGCTCTTACCTGTTCACAAGCAAGAGACATTTGCAATGAAATGCACGAATCACATTAACAGTTTTTGCATCGAAGGTCATCGTTATCTATGCATGGAGAAGGTTAACCAAAACAGGCAGCTTATTTGATTGAAGGGGGTCACGGGAGGGCATTTTCGTTTAAATGAAACATTTCATTATTTTTCATGTAATAAAACTGAGAAACTACCTTTGATGCATTTTATTTTTTCCTCTGTAAAACAGGAGGGTTCGTCTTTAAGATACATACGCACAGTAATACTTTAATGCTAGGAACATAGGGGGGGGTTTCCCAAACAAAATATCCATAAAAAACAAGGGAAATCAGAGAAACAGTCGTGCGAGTGTGCGCTTGCACTGTATGTGTTATTTCTGTGCTTTCTATTTTGCCGATAGTGTGTCCCATCATCAGTCATGGTCTGGCGCTGGCTCTGTGATTGGGTGATGAGTACATGAGTACTTATAGTATATGCATCGCAAATTTAATGCTAAGCAAGGACTCTCGACAAAGGCAAAGGCCGAACCCTCAGTCCTGACCTGAAATATTACTGCAAAATAGTTCTGCCATTATTGTACAAAAAAAAAAACATAAATGTTCGGGACGCTCTGTAAGTGATAAACTCGAGATCCTTCCTCTGGTTTGACCTGAAAAGTGAAGTGAGTTTTACGTATGAAGGTCTTAGGCCTGACAGTTGACTGTAGATAAGGGAAGAGAGGAGGGCGCCGCCTCAATGGCTCGCTTGATCTCCGATAGGTCATCTGATCTCCTGAAGACCTGACTGCACAGCCGCTTTGTGTTACCATGAGGGATTACCTGAACCCAAACCATTTTTTTTTTTTGTATATCAGTCCGTGTGCTCTGTTTACACATCCATTCACTCTCAGACCTGGTTCACTTTCACTCTATGTCACAGTACCAGTGCTGGATTTGTTTTTTGTTTTTTTGTTTGTTACAGCTGTGACGGAGAGATCATCACGATTTACAACAACATGCATTCCAGAAATTCATACCGACGATAAAACAGAAAGTAAAGGGACGAGACGAAAAACACCATATGTTAGTGGCAGGAATTCCGCGCATGACTTAGTCATTAGTAGGTTGTCTCTCTGGCTGCATATGCAAATTTAGGTTTTTTTTTGCCAAGTAATATGCTCACTGACCAATTAGGCTAATTAGCAAAGCGAGCTCAAGCTGACACGCTAGTAGCTTATTAAAGTATTCGGTTTCATAGAGCGGTTGCCAGAATCCTGAAGCCACTACCGTGTGAATCTCCGGCGTACGGCACAGGAAACGGAAAGCCAAGTCGCTCAAGCTCACGCTATGAAACCCAACCATTTCTGATTATCTAAAGCACGCGAGCCAAGACTCTTCCTTTTTGTTTTTGTTTTTTTTTTTTGTTTAATCGAAAGCTCGAAAGACGGTTATCTGGCTGAAATGCCAGTTCAGTACATGACGTACTTTGTTTGTTTTCACTGCAGGGCCTGTGATCGCTTATAAAACTTAATTTGAATGTTTGTTTTTTTTTTTTTTTTTTTCTTAAAGTGTCTTAGGGTGTGGGAATGTCTTTTTGGAGCTGCACGTAAACAGCCACCTGTCGCACCGAGCACCATTTGTAAGATAAGATAATAAGCCGAGGGTTAAAAAAAAAAAAAAAAAAAAAAGCTACTACTGTATTACATCTACAGCTACTACTGTTCCAACTCTGGGTGTGACCTCTTCTAATGACCTCTGCTATTTCAGTCTCAGGGTCAGTTGAATAATTAAAGAGGGGGGGGGGGGTCATATAGGGGGGTCATATGGACATGATCTGCCCAAAATCTGCTTTTTATTTATTTATTTATTGGCCATTTTGGAGGAGACCTGTTGATTAGTCAGTCTAATCACTGCCCTATTCACGTTTAATTGTGTTTATTTATCAATGACTCAGAGCTTACAAATCAGTATTTAGTCTCATACGGGGATGGGTGGGGTTGTGTGTGTGTGTGTGTGTGTGTGTGTGTGTGTGGAGGGGGGGGGGGTGTTACGCACGCCCTTAAGCGCGTCATTCAATATATAGGTGTCGTTTCTTCTTTTCTCTGCGCTGAAAGAGGTTTGCGTTTCCTAGGACGGTTGACGAATAAAAAAAAAGAAAGAAAGACAGAAAGGGGGGGGGGGTGCACGCCATTAAACATTCACAAGCCGACAGCAGGCCGTAAACGAGCGACGAGTGCGCGCTTGCGTTCGAGGTCCGCTCCTCCGTGCGCGCGCGCGCATCCGCGTGCGCCTTCCGAAAAGTGCGCGCAAGGCGGAATTCCTTAATATCCTCCATGTGGTTGCCCTTGGTTCCCAACAGGAAACGTTTACATACAAGCATTCACGCATTTATTTATTTATTTTAATGCACGCTAAACCTGTAGATGATTAGAGACCCTTTTTTTTATTATTCCGGTATAAACCGAATTGTTGGATACGAATCCGAGCACAGGCACGCGAAATAATAATAATAAATAAATAAATACAAAAAAAAAAAACACTGTAAACATCTCTGCAAGATCATGTAGATGTTCTCCCACGGACAGAACATGTATCCACACATTCCATGTAGAAACTGCATAGGTCCTGGAATTGCTACCTGAGGGTCCCTAAGGCTCCTACTGGGAACTCTGGGTAACTATTTCATGGTTTAAGAGGGGCAAGACAAACTATCATCTTGTTGTAAAATGATTAAGAAAAAAAACCTATATGTGTATTGATATCTGCAATACAGAGACCTTTAGGTGTGTGTGTGTGTGTGTGTGTGTGTGTGTGTGTGTGTGTGTGTGTGTGTGTTGTGTGTGAAGGAGAGAGAGAGACAGACAGTTTTTTTCTCCTGGAGGTTATCAGAGAGTAGAAGATGGAGAACAGATGGAGAACAAGCTGACAGCTTTCCATACTGTACTTGCTCTCAAAGCAGAACAGATTGGCATGAGCTAACAATAATAATAATAATAATAATAATAATAATAATAATAATAATAATAATAATAATGCATTCTGCTGTCGTTCTTGTTGTTCTTGCGACTTACATTTACATTTGCAGCATTTGGGCAGACGCTCTTATCCAGAGCGACTTACAATTGAATAAATACTTGAACAAATACACTGATAAAATGTATAAAGTGTGTTTTTTTTTTTTTTTTTTTTTTTGAGCATATTAATACCGAAAATCTGAGAGCCCCACTCTCACGGCGAGAAAAGTCTTGAACAAATCCCTTTCTCTTTCTCTTTGGTGTGTACGAGTTCGCCATGTTCAACCCCATAACCACAAAAAAACCATAGTGGAAACTTCAAAGCTCCAGATCATCCCATGGATCACATTTCAAATCCGATTTATAAAGTCTTTTTTTTCTCCCCCATATTGAAATAAAAAAAAGATAGAACCCGCAGACCCGGGCCAGACTCAGGCCAGACCCACGCCAGACCCGGGCCAGTCTCAGTCCCGCACTGGAAGGGCGGATCGGAAACGTGGCGCTTCAAAACCCGCCATCAAAAAAAAGAAAAGCGCCCTAGAAAAAACCCCGCACAAATCCTTTAAGGAAATGAACGCATTAAAAAAAAAAAAAAAAAAAAAAAAAAACTTTGCACAAAAGTTCACTTACCATGAAACACAACGGCACTGAAGAGTCTGACTGATCCGTGGCTTATTTTTTTACGCCTCTATGTTTTTTCCCTTTTTTTCCCTTCCACGCTCTTCTTTAACAACTAGGGGAAAAAACTTGTCAAACTCGAACGGCTGGAGACAATCTCTTCCGCGATTTCGTTTTTTTTCTCTCTCTCTCTCCTCTGTTAACTTTTTTCCCTCCCTCCCTGACACACAGAGGGCGTGCACACAGGAGGGAAAGACTGGAGCAAATTTGTACGGGACGAGAGGAAAGGGAATGTTGGCCATATTTCAGGAAAAGAATGGTGGAGGCCGAGAACACTTCATTTTATATCATTTCATTATTTTGTGCTTTTTCAGAGCTGCCATGATATTGCAATTCAATTAATTTTTTTACAGAGGGTGTGTGTGTGTGTGTGTGGATTGATTCAATCTGGGATTTGCAGAAGGAATTGTATTTATTTTTTTGTTTGTTTGTTTTAAAAAAGCTTATTTTGATGCAAAAGTTTGTCCCGCTATTTAATTGACCTTATATTTTATTTCTCTCTATTTTTCCTCTTTTTATTCTCTTCGGGAAGTACGCATTGGCTATGAGGAACTTGCGGGTTTGTTGGTTGAGCTGGTTGAGCTCTGCAGGTCCTGGGTTCAAACCTCCAGCATCACAAAGTAGCCCGGATAGGATTGCAGAACGGAGGGAGCGTGTTGGAGAGAAAGAAGAGAGCGTCTTTTGATGCGGTGCAATAAATAATTATGCCACGTAATTTGTTCTTACGTAATTTGTTCTTCGGGGGCATGGTGGCTTAGTGGTTAGCACGTTCGCCTCACACCGCCAGGGTCCGGGTTCAATTCCCGTCTTGGCCATGTGTGTGTGGAGTTTTGCATGTTCTCCCCTGTGCCTCAGGGTTTTTTTTTTTTTTTTTTTTTCTCCGGGTTCTCCCTTCTTCCCACCAGGGGTCTCCCGTCTCCCACCCCCTCCCACCCCCCCCCCCCCCCCCCCCCCCCCCCCCCGGGTCAAAAAAACATGCACAGTAAGTTGTTTGGGACACGTTTTTGTTTGGCACCTTGGAAAATTGTCCCTAGTGTGTGTGTGTGTGTGTGTGTGCCCTGCGATGGGTTGGCATTTCATCATCATCCAGGGTGTATCCTGCCTTAATGCCCATAGCCATAGACGCCTGAGATAGTCACAGACTCCCCTCCCCGTGACCCGAGGAAAGATCGGAATAAAGCGCTAGAAGATGAATGAATGAATGAATTCGTTCTTCGATTTCAGGAAAATCGCTCTTTATGATGTGTGGTGCAGCACCGAGTTACTGTTTGGGAGTTCAAATCTCAGCATCTCAAAGCTGGCTCAGATTGGGTCTTTAACTTTCGAACCCGTCTAAAATAACAGATGAACTATTCTGGGATTGCTTTCGGTGCTGGTGTTTGGCCCATAATGAATTAATTCTTACACACATGATCAGGAAATATTCCTTTCTATTGTTTTCCCGTTTGTAGGGTCCAAAGGCTTAGTGATC
>JACRUU010000021.1:9368013-9385513 GCA_030449085.1 Kryptopterus vitreolus
AAAATCGTTAATTTTTTACTATTAATCACCAATTTCTTACGAACACAACAGTCGCAATATGAGTAAGAATCAGGATGACGAAGAAGGGATGAATCTGAGAACATGTGTAGAGTACCTGTGAGCCGGGTGAGCTCAGAAACCCTCGCTTTAAGTGACTGTAATTCTTCTTTCAGGCCTGGTAATGCCGACAATTCTTCTACCATCCTGGCATGTTCTTTGTCGGTGATTCCCTTCTCTGCAGCTGCTGTGAACGCCCTATCCAGTTCTTCTTTTTGAGCCTGGGAAGTATATATATATATCATTCATTCATTCATCTTCCCTCGGGTCACAGGGAGTCTGTGCCTATCTCAGGCGTCTATGGGCATTAAGGCAGGATACACCCTGGATGGAATGCCAACCCATCACAGGACACACACACACACACACACTCTCACACACATTCATACACTAGGGACAATTTTCCAAGGTGCCAATCAACCTACCGTGCATGTTTTTGGACCGTGGGAGGAAACCAGAGAACCCGGAGAAAAAGCCCCTGAGGCACGGGGAGAACATGTCTTGAAGAGACTCCACACACTCCACACACACATGGCCGAGACGGGAATCGAACCCAAATAAGGCGAACGTGCTAACCACTAAGACACCGTGTCCAACATTATATATAAATATATATATATATATATATATATATATACAGACGTGGACAAAATTGTTGGTACCCTTTGGTCAATGAAAGAAAAAGTCACAATGGTCACAGAAATAACTTTAATCTGACAAAAGTAATAATAAATAAAAATTCTATAAATGTTAACCAATGAAAGTCAGACATTGTTTTTCAACCATGCTTCAACAGAATTATGTAAAAAAAATAAACTCATGAAACAGGCATGGACAAAAATGATGGTACCCCTAACTTAATATTTTGTTGCGCAACCTTTTGAGGCAATCACTGCAATCAAACGCTTCCTGTAACTGTCAATGAGACATCTGCACCTCTCAGCAGGTATTTTGGCCCACTCCTCATGAGCAAACTGCTCCAGTTGTGTCCGGTTTGAAGGGTGCCTTTTCCAGACTGCATGTTTCAGCTCCTTCCAAAGATGCTCAATAGGATTGAGGTCAGGGCTCATAGACGGCCACTTTAGAATAGTCCAATTTTTTCCTCTTAGCCATTCTTGGGTGTTTTTAGCTGTGTGTTTTGGGTCATTGTCCTGTTGCAAGACCCATGACCTGCGACTGAGACCAAGCTTTCTGACACTGGCTAGTACATTTCTCTCTAGAATTCCTTGATAGTCTTGAGATTTCATTGTACCCTGCACAGATTCAAGACACCCTGTGCCAGACGCAGCAAAGCAGCCCCAGAACATAACAGAGCCTCCTCCATGTTTCACAGTAGGGACAGTGTTCTTTTCTTGATATGCTTCATTTTTTCGTCTGTGAACATACAGCTGATGTGCCTTGGCAAAAACTTCGATTTTTGTCTCATCTGTCCACAGGACATTCTCCCAGAAGCTTTGTGGCTTGTCAACATGTAGTTTGGCATATTCCAGTCTTGCTTTTTTATGATTCGTTTTCAACAATGGTGTCCTCCTTGGTCGTCTCCCATGTAGTCCACTTTGGCTCAAACAACGACGGATGGTGCGATCTGACACTGATGTTCCTTGAGCATGAAGTTCACCTTGAATCTCTTTAGAAGTCTTTCTAGGCTCTTTTGTTACCATTCGGATTATCCGTCTCTTAGATTTGTCATCAATTTTCCTCCTGCGGCCACGTCCAGGGAGGTTGGCTACAGTCCCATGGATCTTAAACTTCTGAATAATATGTGCAACTGTACTCACAGGAACATCTAGTTGCTTGGAGATGGTCTTATAGCCTTTACCTTTAACATGCTTGTCTATAATTTTCTTTCTGATCTCTTGAGACAGCTCTTTCCTTTGCTTCCTCTGGTCCATGTCGAGTGTGGTACACACCATATCACCAAACAACACAGTGATTACCTGGAGCCATATATATAGGCCCAATGGCTGATTACAAGGTTGTAGACACCTGTGATGCTAATTAGTGGACACACCTTCAATTAACATGTCCCTTTGGTCACATTATTTTCTGTGTTTTCTAGGGGTACCATCATTTTTGTCCATGCCTGTTTCATGAGTTTATTTTTTTACATAATTCTGTTGAAGCATGGTTGAAAAACAATGTCTGACTTTCATTGGTTAACATTTATAGAATTTTTATTTATTATTACTTTTGTCAGATTAAAGTTATTTCTGTGACCATTGTGACTTTTTCTTTCATTGACCAAAGGGTACCAACAATTTTGTCCACGTCTGTATATATATATATATATATATATATATATATATATATATATTAATATATAGTTATAGCATTATTGCATCTTATTGAAACCAGGCATTAATAAAAAAAAAAAAAGCAATCCACAGACAGGATGGCAATGAACCAGAACGCACAGAGGGACTGTTATTCCAACCTGTATTTGGGCCTCCAGTATGGAAATCTGCTTGTTTTCTTCAACGAGTTTTTCAAGGAGTTCCTACAGTGGAACAGATTAGACGTACTGATTAGGCAAACCTGCAGAAGATGCATTTTCCAGAGAAACAGTCAAATCGTGTAACGACTGGACATGGTGTTTGCTTGCTATTGTGACAAACAATGCAGAGCAGAGTAGGGCAGATGAAATATGTAGAAAGGAGTCAACCTGGTCACTTAACTCCGAGCCATCAAAGTCATCTGGAGAAAGAAAGAAAGAGAGTTGCATTAAAATAGACAATTTTAAAAAATCATCACAGTATTCCATAGCTTTTGTTGTTCTGTGACCTCAAATGACCTAAACATGAATTTGTTTGCATATAGAGCATTTCCTAACCACACCCTTATTGAGACCGGATCCTGAACAACAGAATTCCGAGCCGACAAGGCCATATATGTCATATGGATCCAAGTGTGTTCTCCGCATGCTCTCGCCAAAGCCACTCAGACAACGGTAACTGTTTATCGAACCGAACACTTAGTTTACGAACACTGCTTGATTACAATGGAGTCCGACAGACACAACGCAAGCACCTGGCAGCGTTTAGTAGCGTTAGCTTACAAGAACCGGTCGAAGTGTCCCCTCCGTCTCTGATCTAGGTCCGAGTTCATGTTTTCCTTCCTTTACAGTAGAAGTCATGTAAAAAGGTTATAGCTGGTTATAGAGCAACACTAAAGGGGAGACTTCGACCTGTATGCAAGAACAAGCTTATACTGCCATCTAGCTGTACCTACCACCGGCCTGGTCAATAACGGTACCTGGAGACGCAACACAATATTCATACAATAAAGGATGTTTTAAATGATTTATTAAAAAAAAAAACATCAGAACCGAATTTCACGGCTCACCAGAGATCAAAAAGGCGCCAAGACACAACAGAGCCAGAGCGCCAATGATCAGGTGGCTCAGGGACCAGCCCGGTTTCTCTTCTTTCCTTTCTGGAAGCCGAAACTCCATGTCCTCAACGTCTTCCTCATCCGAGCTGCGTCTCGGCTCCTCGGGGCGCCGCCGCCGCAGTCCGCCCTCCTCTCCTCCGTGTTCAGTTGGTTCATCAACAGGTTCTGAAGCGAATGGGAGAATTTCAGGGACAAAAATATGCAAAATATGAAAGAAAAAAAGAAAACAAATGTTGGAATTGTATTCTGTACCTGCCTGCCTCGCAACATATACGGATTCATGTTCAAGGTCTTTCTCTTCCAAGACTGACGAAGCAGGGGTTTCTGGGTAAGGGCCCTCAGCTGCTGGGCTAGGAGTAATCTCCGGAGACAGACGAGGATATGAGATATCCTCAGGGCAAATATCTAGCACGGGAAGTGCAGAGGTGCGAGTAATGTCTGTAACGTCTGCGGCAACGTCGAGAAAAGGAGATTGCGGGGGCTCGGGGGAGGGGCTTATTTCAGATTCAGGTTGTGAAGCAGGACCAATTTCATCTATAGGTTTCGGAAAAGGGAACGTTTCAGCTGCGGGTTCTGAGGAAGGGATGATTTCTTGGATCGGTTCTGGAACAGGGAGATTTTCGGCAAATGGTTCTGATGGAGGATCCACAATAGGCCCGATTTCAGCTACAGGTGCTGCGTCAGGCCCGATTTCAGCTACAGGTGCTGCGTCAGGCCCAGTTTCAGCTACAGGTGCTGCGTCAGGCCCAGTTCCAGCTACAGGTGCTGAGGGAGGTCCAGTTTCGGCTATAGGTTTTGAAGCAGTGCCATTATCATCTGCAAACTCTGGTGTTTCTTCAGCCTCAGCTTCAGGGACGAGACACGCCTCTTCATAGTAGGCTTCAAGGAAAGGCTCCTGTGAGAGAAAAAGGGATGACTCTGTCGCTATGCTGAAGGGAACTGCCCCGAGCAGATCATTGTCTGGTGGAGAAGTTGTGATAGTAGCATGGATGACCGGTGCGCAAATCTCAGGATCGGGCTCAGCACTCGGACCGGACGCTGCTCCTTCGGCAAAAAACACTTCTGGGGTGGTTTCTTGGCAAACCTGCAAATAAGACATGGATATATTCCTATTTGTCACGTCCTAGGATGATTTTGTTTGTTTATTTGTTTAAAGAAGAACCTGGTAGCCCTCTTCTGACAAGACGGTCTCCTGTGGGGCTTCACTATCGCTTGGCTTCACATCAAAAGAGCTTCCTGTAATGAAGAGAGCGAAAAGGACATTAAGGTCACAAAGATCATTAAATTGTTCGAAGTGTGACTAACAAAATTGAAAAGGAATAAAATGCATAACCTGCAACTTCCTCTGCAAGGCTTGGTACATCACCAATGCTCTCGGTTCCATCGTCTACTGGGCCAGCAATGTCAATGGCAGCCTCCTATATATATATATATATATATATATATATTTTTTTTTTTTTTTTTTTTTTTTTATTAACGCAGTTTATCATGATTATTAACATTTGTGAACATCAAGAAATTTGAAATGAAATTGTATAATATATTATGAAAAAATAAAAGATTTATTTATAAATATATATTGTATAGCAATATTTTTGCTATACAAATAAAAATTAAATTATATAGTTGTTACTATATATTAGCAACATTTATTTATATAGTATAGTAGAGTATAGTGAATTAAACATTTAAACAATTATACTCCCTGGATATGTCAGGGTTTTCTCCTTTTAAGAGAATTTCTTGAAGCTCTAACACTGGCAGCCCGCCGCTTCCTTTAGCGTTTTCATGCACGCCCCCAAAGAAAAATCTTGTATTTCTGGCACAGAGTGTGTAGTCACAGTGACACTGCCCTCACACTATTTTATAGCCCTGGCATTGTTGTGTCTGTATTCAAGGTTAATAATAATAATAAAAAAAAGAGTGAGGCAAAGACTAAACAAACTTGCAGTCCACCACATAATATGATTCTAAACTCAAATTTTCATTATGTTCTGCATATAAAAAGGATTGCATCCAATACAGCCATGTACCGAACTAAAACCCCTATACCAAGAATCTTTAGGTATGAATACATGATTATACCTCTAGTATATTTTGTGTCTGTGTACATTTTTTGTTAAATAATTCTAAAGGTTTTTGGGCTAAAAATTTGCACAATACAAACAGTTGCAAATGGCTATGATGTGACACGCCCAAAGTGGGAGGTGGTGGCTTAGTGGTTAAGGTGTTGGACTCTGGACCAGGAGATCGCAGGTTCAAACCCCACCACCACCAAGCTACTACTAGTGGGCCCTTGAGCAAGGCCCTTAACCCTCAATTGCTCAGTTGTAAGTCGCTCTGGATAAGAGCGTCTGCCAAATGCTGCAAATGTAAGTTCAGCTTACCACACCATAACAAATTCATTACCAACTTTAATAAAGAAGTATCTTCCTATGCAGATAAAACTGTGATGTGTGTATTTTGTTTCCATGTTTACTTCAGGTGACAGGAGAGTCCAGCTGTTATTGGACGACCCGCTGCTGCCGGTGCTGTTATCCGACATCGCTGCGGCGTGGCTCGCTCAGCGACTGTTACAAAAAATAATAATAAAGGCAATTTAGGCATGAATAAGTGAGACAAGTGAGACGTTTTTCCTACATATACATATATATATATATATATATATATATATATATATATATATATATATATATATATATACACACACACAACACACTTAATTCATTCATCTTCTACCGCTTTATCCGATCTTCCCTCGGGTCACGGGGAGCCTGTACCTATCTCAGGTGTCTATGGGCATTAAGGCAGGATACACCCTGGATGGAATGCCAACCCATCGCAGGGCACACACACACACACACATTCACACACACATTCATACACTAGGGACAATTTTCCAATTTGCCAATGCCATCAACCTACCGTGCGGAAGGAAACCGGAGGAACGGAGGAAACCGGAGAAACCCGGAGAAAAAACCCGGAGAAAAAAAACCTCCTTGAGGCACGGGGAGAACATGCAAACTCCACACACACATGACCGAGACGGGAATCGAACCCGGATCCTGGAGGTGTGAGGCGAATGTGCTAACCACTACGCCACCGTGCCTGTACTCACACTCACACACACACACACACACACACACACAACACACACATATATCATTGAGATATATACATACATTATATATATATATATATATATATATATATATATATATATATATATATATATATATATATATATGTGTGTGTGTGTTTATTTATTTATTATTGTTGTTATTATTATTATTGACCCGACGTAACGCCGTGACGTAACCCAGAACGAGGGCGCATGCGCGAACGGTACGAGCCGTTAGCATTCTGGGATGCAGTGACACAGACAGACGGAGGCGCAGGATCTAATCACGGCAAATGTGCTTACAAATAAACATCATGGCGGCTGTCGGGCAGAGAGTTTTATAAACTGTTCACAAACATAATAGCAAGAACTTCTGGGACACCCATACTGGGGAAAAAAGACGGGATGCACTGCATAAATCCCTGCTGATTTATTTTATAATGTATATTTTCTCTCTCTAAATATAGGCGCCTTATGAGACTGATAATGCGACAGGCGCCTGTTAATGTTATAAAACATCCAATTATTTGCATTACAATGTATATATACATATTATCTAACGCAACAATATCTTGTAAAATGTATCCTGTATTTGTAATTATTCCCGCATGCACAAAACGAGGCATGCCACTGGCAAAATGTGGCCGTGAATTGCTCAAATTAATTCATTTGATTGGTTGATTCATTATTTGATTAATTTACACAATTCCCCCACTCTTAGAGTCCCGGGCGTCATATCTGCCCAGATGTATTATTCCTCACACTGCTCCAGACACGACCCCCAAAATCGCGGCTCATTTCGGACCTCCAACGCTCCTACCGTATGAATATGGATGTATAAAGCCCTTCTACTGCGGCTATTCCTTCTCCTCTTCGTCTTTCGTCTTTCCTTAGATCCCTTTCAGCCTGTCCAAACTTGGGAAGCTCGGGAATTCCGACTTCGCGTCCCGCCTGTAGGGGGCGTGGTGCCTGGTGATGTCATGTGTAATCGGCCAATCCGATCCTTGCGCTCGGGTTGACGGACAGTTCCAGGTGGAAGCAACAAGCTGGGGAAGATTGTTCACGTTGGCCACCAGAGAGAAACCCAAAGTGACATCATAACATGTCCAAATCTTAAATAGATATACAAGGGAAAGGCTGGGACATGTTCTCCAACCCTGTCCTGACACGTCTGCAGAGCAGTGGGCTATATTTGTTGGGGTTTCCCAAGTGGACTGTCCCATGCAAATAACTTTAGCCTGGTGTTGCATCATTGGGTCAAGGAGCATGTGATAAGAATGAAAAATCAAATACAACCAAATGCCTCGATATGTGTTGTAAAGTTAAAACTATTACTTACTATTATTTTTACTATTTTACTTATTTAGTATATTACTTTTTCTGTTCACTTCATCGTTTGTTTTTTTAAGGGATGATAAGAATAAAAGTTAACGATGTAATGATTTTTTTTAAGTGTGCATCGAATGTATCCCAATGCATCCTTTGTAAGTGATCTGACATATCACAACGATTCGATTCATTTTGATTTAGATAGCACTTTTAATAATGCGCAATTGTCTCGAAGCAGCTTTACATAGATAATGCAGTAATAATGGAAAAGATTGTTGCGTATAAGTGTAAGTTTGTCCCCGATGTGCGACTCTGGTGAGGAAAAACTCCCTGAGATGGAAAGGAAGAAACCTGGAGAGCAACCGGACTCCAGGGGGAACCCCCATCCTCATTTGGGTGACACCGAATGACACTTCCATTTCAGTGCATCGCCTGAAGCAGTGGCCATAAGGGATGTACATCTCTATAACCCAGATGGATGCGATTCCCATCTCGATACGATGCATAAAAGCTGCATATAAAGCAGATTCAATATGATTCGATTCATCACAACGCAATACAATGCAATGGAAAGAATCTGATCATATACAATCCAATATGGTAGTAATGTTTTTTTTTTTAGACAAACAGCAAATCATCAAGTGCTGTAAAAATAAAACTTGATCCCTTCAAATGTACTTGAGTATCCAAAGTATTACGATTTCTTATGGCTATAACGCTCCTATTATTATCTTTGGCACAATACTCATGCTTAATAACGATAAACGATAGTATTCATGATTTTATTAACACTGTAGCTGTAGCTTTGTGTGTTGGACGATAGGGGGCAGTGTGAACACATTGTGTGTGCTGAATCTTTTGTGTGTTTTTTTTCTCGGATGCCGATTTTTCATGCTGATTAAACTTGAGGCATGAAATTTTGTAAATCATTTTTTACCTTAAACAGTTCTACTTTGTTTCAGCAGACAACAAACTGGGTGTGTATTATTAAATAAAAACTGAGTCCAAAAGTATTCAAATTATGTTGTTATTATTATTTTTTGCTGTAGTATCGATTTGGTATTGGTATCGCAATATTTAATGCAGATATCACAAAATCAATGCTCTTATCCACTGGTAGATATAAAGGATTGGACTGCTTTCGTGAAATGTAGTCGACTCAGGTCTTTGAAATGAAGTGTCTCCACAAATGGAAATGCTTCAATTAAATTATAAGAATGTAAAAACAAATTTAATTACCTTTTTAAAAAGCTATTTAATTACATTTAATGTGTAACAGTCCAGAACTAATATAGTATGACTCACTCTTTACAGCTGTGTTGAGCAGAAAAGTGGACGGTCTGTTTATTGCCTGTAAAAACTGTTCAGATGATTTTTATTGATAATTTTCGTCTCACACACCACACACACACACACACACACACACACACACACACCACACACACACACACACACACACATCCATACACCACCCACGTCTCGTGTTTTTCGGAAAGCAAACAACACAACGTGGGAGTAAATTATCGCTTTAATTCATAACATTATTTTCATGGCAAGCATGTTGTTTATTCCCTCGTTTTCTTCTTCACGTTGACCACAGTGATTCCACATATAGAGAAATAGCCAAGAAATTCAAGCATGTGCAATAATAATAATAATAATAATAATAATAATACCGAAGGTGGAAGGAAAACAGGACAGCAACAATGAAATATTCAAGAAAGTAAAGGACTTAAGGTGGGGGGGCAGCAGAGAAAGAGGTGAAAGGAGTAAAGTGTCAAGAAAGTGAGAGACTTCCACACAAATGTGAGACTGTGTACGTGTGTGTGTGTGTGTGTGTGTGTGTGTGTGTGTGTGTGTGTGTGTGTGTGTGTGTGTGTGTAAGATGATGGTCCATCTCATTTGACAATGTCTGGTTATTTTTTTCATGCTCTTTCCTTTCTCAATTTGCTCCCTTACATGCACTTTGACCTTCTGCTGTCTGAATCTCTCCGCCCTTCATGTGCGTTACGTTCAATTGAATTTGTTTACTCTATAATTAACAAGACATAGCTTATTCCCTTTTGCTCCATCGCTTTGCATCGTCTCAGGTCATTTCGTCAGTGCGGGTCTGTCCTACATCCAGGGACGTACTACTGTCCGGTCAGACGCGTCTTGTGTCTGCATCGGTTCTGCCATGCGTATTAGTAGCTTATTGTCGCGGTCAGTCCAACTGTAGTGCACGTCGCGGTCCAGTGCATGGGCCTCCATCATGTAAGATTAGTTATTGTCAGTGCAAATAATCCTCGTGTGTGTCTGTTACAGTGCGCGGCGTCGGTCGTTTTAGTATCGGTCTTAGTCGGTGCATATTGTCTGGCGGTGTTAGTTGTGTGGACGTTTTGTAGCCTCGGGACAGCTCACAGAGCGCTGGGGTTTCTGAAGTTATGGCCAGCGAATCGGGCCTGGTCGCCCAACTCTTCCTCGATTCTACGGAGCAGGAAAACGTAAGACAGACAGGTCAATAGAGTAAACAATTCTGGACAAGATGGACAGATTACACTGAAATGACAACGCTGTACTTTAGAGGAGGGACTATTTGTATTTGTATCTATCTGCAAACCAATTTAAAGACCGAGTATAGAACGAGTAACGGATATTTGCTAAACTTCCTGCACAATGGTACAATTCTTATTAGGTTTTCCTTCCTTATGTTATTTGTAATAGTAATTATAATTATAATTCATTCATTCATTTTCTACCGCTTTATCCGATCTCTCGGGTCACGGGGAGCCTGTGCCTATCTCAGGCGTCTATGGGCATTAAGGCAGGATACACCCTGGATGGAATGCCAACCCATCACAGGACACACACTCACATTCACACACACACACACACACATTCATACATTAGGGACAATTTTCCAAGGTGCCAATCAACCTACCGTGCATGTTTTTGGACCGGGAGGAAACCGGAGAACCCGGAGAAAAACCCCCTGAGGCACGGGGAGAACATGCAAACTCCACACACACATGACCGAGACGGGAATCGAACCCGGATCCTGGCGGTGTGAGGCGAACGTGCTAACCACTAAGCCACCGCCACCGTGCCCCCTATAATTATAATATAATAATATAATTATTATTATTTATTATTATTATTATTATTATTATTATTATTATTATTATTATTATTATATTATTATTATATTATTATTATTAGGGACAAGGGTAGCTGAGATGTTCAAGGCACTGGGCTCATGTAATTGCCTGACGTTCCACCAGGTGGCGCATTAGGCGCAGTGATACGTGGCATATTAATATTAATACCATTTTATATGTTTATGTTTTACATGTGTGCATCGGGTGCTGGCTCGGCCTAACTTTAAAAGTCAGTGTGGGCCCCTGACCTAAAAAGTTTGCACCCCCCCCTTTTCCTTTTCCCCCCCCAAATGTGTATATTTGTTCCAAACCCTATATTCTTATCACTTATGTTCATTTTCAGAACATTAAAAAAAAAAAAAAAATAATATATATATATATATATATATTATATATATATATATATATATATAATATATATATATATATATATATATCTCATTGAGACATAATCACAGTAATTTTTTTTTTTTTTCCTTTTTTTTTCCCTTTTTTTTCTTGTGCTTTTTCTTGTTTCTTTTTTTTGACTTTCACTTGAGAAAATATACTTTCTTTTTAACACTAGCGAGATTTCTCACCTCATCAACTGATTGTATTTGGCCAAACGCTCAGATCTAACACGGAGCTCCAGTCTTGATCTGAGAAGAGAAAAAAATTGAAAAAAATTATATATTTATATATATATATATATATATATTCTTAATGCAAACCACCAATGCAAACCATATATATATATATATATATATATATATATATATATATATATATATACACACACTGTATATCATGTTGTACATTCTTTTACATATCCTTTGTCCTTGCTAAAATTCAGAGCGATGTTCATACTTGGTCCAAACGCTTCTAGGCACTACATGATTATACGTTAAATCTTGTTGTCTGTCCAATTCCTCCAAATGCAGGACTAAAACACCCTGGTTTCACTGTTAATTACAGTTTGTCTTTTGTCGCACGCGCAGGCAGCATCCGCAGTGCAGGCGTTTCCATTGTCTTGGAAACCTGATCCACACACTATGAATACTACCGAAAAAGCTTCCCTTTTACATTCTTTTCTAATTGGATTTAGTACATATTATTGCAAATGATGTTACTGCCTGCAGTTGTAAAGAGTCTCTTTGTCCTGCTTTTGTTTTCATGACAGCGTGAACCCAGGCTTACATGGACGCCTACCAAATTACACATTTTAGTTCCTCGGCATGTCCTTTTTGGTCACGTGTTGGTGCCTCGCCAGAAGACGTACGAAACGTCCTGTTGTTATAACAGGAGTATGGACAGACTGGTTTAGTTTAGGCTTGAAGGACTCAAATAACCACTATATTCGGTACGTTTACGGCATTTGGTAAAGCAATTGAGAAACTTTTTAAGAAAAGGTTAAGGGCCTTGCTCAAGGGCCCACTAGTGGCAGGTTGGTGGTGGGATTTGAACCTTCCAGTCCAGAGGCCAGTGCCTTAACCACTGAGCTCCCACCTCCAGGACACATTCCAGGAGTGACAGGAATGCTGGGATCGCTACTGCTGTGCATAGGGACTAGGTGATTGTGTGTAAACATAGATAAACAAATGACTTAGCTATAAACAAAGCAAGTCGTATTCGCCTCATTGCTTGGAAAATTGGTTTTTCTATAACCGACTGTCATCACGTGTCACGTCATTCACTGAGCGGAATATCAAGGCAACGTATCTGTGAGTTGTACTATAGAGCGAACTGTTTGCTTACAAGGACAACGTCTATTAAATAATCATATTTACTTCCCACGTATAGAAACTGCAGTGTTTGTTATCGTCGCTGTTGTTGACAGGGCGGTTCTGACGGAGCTGACGTCACGACTACCGCCATCTGGCTAACCCCGCTTTTAGCTACATTATCCTGCTAGGTGTGCCAGGACCTCAGCTTGCACTATGATATTCATATACACCATATGTCACATACTGGTTGCTCCAAACTGAACCAACAATCTGGTGTGTCTTTATGCCAAGTCAGACCTCTCTGGTACCTCAGTTAAATACTGTCATGCAAAGCATTTTTCAGATTTATTTCACTTTAATGATTCAATTCATTTTATTCCTGCCAATTCATTGATTGTACCCAATTAATTCCTCGGTTTAATCAATATTACAAAAAAAGTGTATTGCATTAATTTGACTAATTCTATTTTTTCAATTTTTTTATTTAAACCAAGCAGCTATTTTATATGAAAAGATTTTCAGAAATATTAAGGATAATAATAATAATAATAATAAAGACTTGCATTAATAAAAAAGGAATTGTTATGTTTTGCACTGATTCCACCATGATTGAAAAACCAATGTACGTACAAATTTTGTTTACAAAATCGTTACACCCCTTGCAATAACTAGTACACTTTTCTCTCATCTGTTTACAGTCGTGCTACAAATTTGCTTTCGCTTAATATATAACTTTTACTGCTGACATTTTTTCTTTCAATATATATATATATATATATCTATATAATATATATATATATATATATATATATGATATATATACACAGATTTTATATTACATAACTTTTTTCCACTAGGTGGCACCTTAAGTTAATATTCAGTCAAAGAAAAAAGGTTTAAAAAATAAAACCCTCGATCAAAAAAAATTGGTTATATTTTTTTTAATGAAACTGCATTATTTAAATAAAAAATACATTCAATTGAATTCTAATGTGAGAAACTGCAACCAAAACAATTTCCATATGGGATCAATGAATATAATCTTGTGATCCTGATAACGACTGATTGCACTATTGCTTGTCCTGAACTGCGTGTTTTTGGACCAGTTTTCTGTGTTAAAAAAGTATTACAGTCAAGTTAAAAAAAAAATATATTATATATATATATATCTATATATATATATATATATATATATATATATATAGTATATATAAATAAATATAATTGTGTGGAACAGAAAAGTACCTGTCCAGTGCAAAGCCCAACCACCAGATCCGCAATGAATGTGTCCTCTGTCTCTCCAGAACGATGGCTGACCATCACACCCCAGCCGTTAGCCTGGGCCAGCTTACACCTAGGAAATAAAATGCCGTTTTCCACTTTATCCATTTTGCAGAGGCGTTTTTCAATACGCTGTTTTCGTCGTCTCGGTGTGGGAAAATATGGTACTACCAATGTACAATTTCTACGTAGAACCAAGTAGAGTCTCCACACCGAAGGAAACCGGCTGGTTTATGTCATGTGACTTACGCATGGATGGCTTCTGTGACTGTGCCGATTTGGTTGACCTTCAGAAGCAGGCAGTTGCAAGCGCGTTCCTCTGCTGCTTTCTCTATCCTTTTTGGGTTTGTCACCGTTAAGTCATCGCCCACTATCTGGATCCCCACCGAAGCAGTCATCCTAGTCCATGCTGCCCAGTCGTCCTGGTCAAAGGGGTCCTCAATAGATACGACTGTAGGTGGAAATCAGTATATATATGGAATAAGGAAGATTACAAAGGCTGCCAATCAAGCTGCCCATGCCTGGGCCCCTGAGCAAGGCCCTTAAATGCTGGATAAAGTGCAGTTATTATGTAATCAGAAAATAACACCATATAAACCACTGGATAATTATCCGGTACCTGGAAAGTCATTGACAAAACTCTGGTAGATCTCTAGAAGCTTCTCGCTAGTGATGTTTCGCTCTGGATCTGGAGGCGATTTGAAGTCAAGGTCATACTTCCCATCGCGGTAGAACTCGGAAGCGGCTACGTCCATCCCGATCACAACCTTGTCCGTGAAACCCGCCTTGTCGATGGCGGTCTTGATCAGTTCAAGAGCTGGGAAGAACAAAAACGAGAAAGAGAGACTGAGCGAGAAAACTGCAATGTTTCTTATTGGTTGGACAAGAACGAAAACAAGCACACCTTCACTGTTTTCTAGGATATTTGGCGCAAAACCTCCTTCATCGCCGACATTAGTGGCGTCCTGTCCGTACTTCTCCTTGATCACACCCCTCAGAGTCTGGTAGAGCTCAGCGCCGACACGCAAAGCGTCGCGGAATGACTCCGCGCCGACCGGAAGGACCATGAATTCCTGCATGGCCAGCTTATTTCCAGCATGGGAGCCACCATTGATCACATTAAAGGCCTGCGAACAAACAAGATCTACTAAGGAAAAGTGTACTAAATGTACTTTTTTAGGTTACTCATTGTCAAACCATTAGGAACTGGTATACATAAATACATGAACTGAGGTAAATTATGAGGTAAATTTCTTACAGGGACCGGTAACACGAGCTCCGTGTTTCCAGCCAAGTCGGCAATATGGCGATACAGGGGAATGTCTTTTTCTGCCGCTCCAGCTTTGCAAATAGCCAAAGACACCCCCAGAATGGCGTTGGCACCAAATTGAGCTGTGGAGATACAAAACTTTGGCTTTTATTCTTCCCATTACAAATATAACAAAAACATCTAACAACCCTACATTTTAAATGACTTATTTTAACTTACACTTGACCCAAAGTCACATTACCACCCCGATGTGGCCGATTTCCCAATAACAAAACACCCCAAAGTACAAAAAGGATGGTTATTAATTTATATCAGGCAGTAATTAAAGTAGAAATAAACTTGGTAAAATATGACTCCAGTAAAAGTGCTCATTTTAAACTTTGCCTTGAGCAAAAGTATTAAAGTATTCGCTTTCAAATGTACTTAAAAACATTTGTACATTAGGACTAATTCAGATTAGCAAAACAATCGATTAATGAGTCTACACTAATTGACTACACTAATAAAACACTAATTGATATATATTACAATTATAATGATCCCATAACCTTCTTTCCTTCTGTCACTTCCAAACAGTATTATCCACTATCTTTAAATTAAAAGAAATTACTGATATAGTTGAGGAAAAGTCAGATATTTGACTTTACAATGACAAGAAAACGTCTCTCCGAATGTAAAGTAGAGATACATGAAAAAGCTACTTAAGGACCTCACATGTGTCCAAGACATCACCTTACAGAAAATCTAAAATTCTGTTATACTATATAAGGTTTTTTTCATATCTTGTTTATGACGATGTCATTGAGGTTGGCTCACATTTGTTCTCTGTGCCGTCCATCTCAATCATCATGTTATCCAGTTTCTCCTGTTCCACCACGCTGATGCCCTGCAGATCACACCATAATCCACATTAAATGCTGAATATGTATATGTGTGTGTATATATATCTGTATATATATATATATATATATATATATATATATATATATATATATATGTGTGTGTGTGTGTGTGTGTGTGTGTGTGTATATATATATATATAAAAAATATATATAAAAATTCTATAAAATAAATATATCATCAATATATATATTATATATATATATATATATATATATATATATTAAAAAATATAAACAATATCATCTTACAACTTAATGAGAGTATTTTACTTGCAATATAATTATATATATATATATATATATATATATATATATATATATATATATATATATATATATATATATAGTGTGGGTGGAAATAACTCCTTAAAGCATATTTTAACATATGTGTGCCTCAAATAGATTATTCATTATTTATATTTTGTTATTGTCTTGATTTTAGTATTTTTTTTTTCAGTGTGTTTTTCTTTCACGATGGTTGACGGAGGAGTAGAAATCGATTTGGTCACATTTACGGTACAAGACCGACTTTTCAAGGAAAGAAGTCGGCAAAAGTTTTTCATAACCTTTTGCGTTTTCTTTATATTATATATATATATATATATATCTATATATATATATATATATATATATATATATATATTATATATATATATAACTATATACCTATATATTTTATTACATTAAATTGATACTGTATTTACTCTACTTATACCAAAGAAAATGCGCTTGCATATTAAAGAACATATACATTTAGCACTACTGGATAAACAGTAATGCAGTAATGTACAGTATACGGCTTTTACCTTTATATCCTTTTGTTTTTTAAGTGTAATATATTAAGTTTGAAATTAAAATACAGTGTTTTGGGGGTTTTTTTGTTTTTTTACCACATCCGAAATTCCCTCATTTTCACAATTCACGAGTGCTCTTAGAACACACCAACACAAATCAGGTCACTGATCATTTCTATATTTAAACCGATATTTAAAGCGTCACAAAATCCCCATATGTGATCTTACAGATTCAATGAGTGCAGGTCCAAGAGTATCGTTGATATGTCCAACAGCTTTGAGTACACCTAAAGAAATATCAAAAACAAAGCGTAGACATAAAAATATACAATAAATGTAATCTACTTGCTAGTATTTTAGACTATATGTATATATAACTCACCTTTGCCCTTGAAGCGATTCTTATCTCCGTCTCTGAGTTCTAGAGCTTCGTAAATTCCAGTAGATGCTCCACTGGGGACAGCAGCCCTGAACAATCCTTAAGTGAGGAAGAGGACGATTGCAAAAAGACCAAAC
>JACRUU010000021.1:9390513-9490513 GCA_030449085.1 Kryptopterus vitreolus
GTTTTTTATATTTGAAATATTAAATGTTTTTAAGTGATTGTTTTGCATTTAAGTTGACTCTAACTGAACATATATATTTTTTGACTGTCGATTACATAAACAGGGGCACGGGGGTTTAGTGGTTAGAACGTTCGCCTCCCATCTCCAGGGTCCGGGTTCGATTCCCGTCTCGGCCATGTGTGTTTGTGGAGTTTGCATGTTCTCCCTGTGCCTCAGGGGGTTTTTCTCCGGGTTCTCCGGTTTCCTCCCTGGTCCAAAAACATGCACCTTGATTGGCACCTTGGAAAATTGTCCCTAGTGTATGAATGTGTGTGTGATTGCGAGTGTGTGTGTGCCCTGTGACGGGTTGGCATTCCATCCAGTGTGTATCCTGCCTTAATGCGCATAGACGCCTGAGATAGGCACTCGTGACCAGAGGGAAGATCGGATATAGCAGTAGAAGATGAATGAATGAATGATTACATAAACAATCACTTGTATAAACAATAGAAACAATCATTTGCATAAACAATCAAATGGTATAAGTACAATGACCTTTTCCGGTTTTACAGTGTACGGTGATCCCCATGTCACACTGTAAGATCTCGGTGGTCATAATGGTCGGAAGTTTTGCGTCATCAATCCATGACATGTTCAGACCCGCGTTCTTCCGCTAATGGTAGCTAGCAGAAACAGAAACAAAAAAAATATGTAGCAACAACCACTCCTTTTCCTTCATAACCACTCAGTTTCTCTTTACCTGACTCATTTCAACATTTTTCCCTGAGGTGGATCGAAGTTGTTGCCGTAAGAGAAGTCCCATCGCATGAAATGATCTGATTTGAAAATTAAAACCATTAACATAAGACATTTACTCGTGACATCCTTTGTAAAATATAAAAAAAATAAATGAACAAAAATAACTTTTAATCAATAAACATTTGCTTTGCTGATGCACACATCCGGCAATTAAAATCGTCCGTGAAGAAACGTATATACAGCGGAGTATACATATGGAGTCCTGACGATTGATGTCATTTAAAACGGCATATTTATTTTTAGAAGAACAAGAATAACAAGAATATTTTGTGTATCAAGCACTATGTCGAGTTTGGTTTCACTAATAATAAATATCAAACTTTTGCATAAAACATCATTGTTTGTCCATAGCTATATTGATTAGAGTATTAAATGTTATGTATATATACATACAGCATATACATGTATTTTATATACATGTATTTATATATATATATATAGGGGCACGGTGGCTTAGTGGTTAGCACGTTCGCCTCACACCGCCAGGGCCCGGGTTCGATTCCTGTCTCGGCCATGTGTGTGTGGAGTTTGCATGTTCTCCCCGTGCCTCAAGGAGGTTTTTCTCCGGGTTCTCCGGTTTCCTCCCGGTCCTCATGCACGGTAGGTTGATTGGCACCTTGGAAAATTGTCCCTAGTGTATGAATGTGTGTGTGTGAATGTGAGTGTGTGTGCCCTGCGATGGGTTGGCATTCCATCCAGGGTGTATCCTGCCTTAATGCCCATAGACACCTGAGATAGGCACAGGCTCCCCGTGACCCAAGGGAAGATCGGATAAAGCGGTAGAAGATGAATGAATGAAATATATATATATATATATATATATATATATATATATATATATATATATATATATATAATACTCATATATAAAGTAAAGCATCTTTACAAAGTTAAAGACAGTATGAGTATAATGTTTATCAGGGGCAGTGGTTAAGGTGCTGGGCTACGGATCGATCGGAAGGTCAGGGGTTCAAGCCCCGCTGTCACCAAACAGCCAGTCATGGGTCCTTGAGCAAGGCTCTTAGCCCTTTGTGCTCCAGGCGCACCGTATCATGTCTGACCCTGCGCTCTGACCCCAATTTTCTAATATTCTGGGATATACAAAGAAAGAATTTCACTGTGCTGTAATGTACATATAACAAACAAAGGTTATTCTATTCTGTTCTATTCAATTTACACCACCATGAACAAATTTCGGTGGGGAGGGGGCCGATACAACAGCATGCAAACACCCCAGTTCACCAAGTCTCACTATATTTATAATATATTCATATTCATTTCTGTTTCTTTTTTCTTGCACTGTATAGATTGCTCCAATTTCTCTGTACTTATTATTTACAGTGATCTTTAAAGATATTTAATGAAACATCTTAATATTACCCAGTGATAAATAAACAGCATGATGTTGTTGATGTGACATACAAGTATTTAATTGAAAAAATAAATTTAAAATATTGTAGAAAACACATCATATTGTAAACATTGTAAAGCGAGGGGGGAGGGGGGGGAGAAGGGCTGGGCCTGGGACACGCCTATCGAGTCCAGCCGTGCAGGCCGAGTACCCGGATGCGATCTACCGCGACAGCAGCCGAGAATCAAAGGTGAGCTGCTGAGATTTATAATCGCTTCGTTTCCTTAGTCACAATTATACATCGTTTGTAACGGGGGGAGAAAAAAAACAACAAAAACAACGATCATCATATTATAATCCGGTTTTATAATATGACCCAAGAATGCGATTCGGTTCATCGGTTTAATTCCTCGGATAGTTTCGGCTAGTTTCGCTTTGCTAACTCGCTAGTTTCACCGTCCTGTCAGAAGTCTATTTTCTTATCGATATTTGCCGATTTTTACGATTAAACAACGAGATATTGAGGTCGGGGAGACGATTTAAGGTTTAATACGATCATTTTCGTATTAAACGGGTTTCGCGTTTAGCGAGGTGGGGAGTTTTTATGTCGGCCTCCTTAACTTCCTGTCTACTAGCTAGCTGAGTGCTAACGAGACGAAATCTCATACACGGTGAGGGGGGATTTATTGTTGTTTTTGTTTTGTTTTTTATTTCGAAGAATGTAAACAAGAGTGTTTATGTTTTTTATATCTTATCCTGTGGCGTGTTTTTGGGGGGTGGAGAGGAGGTGGGAGAGGGGGAAAAAAAGGAAACTTTCTAACTGGGTCAGGAGTTCAGGTCCAACTCGGACCTTAGATTATCAGGGGGGGGGTCTGTATTTTTTTTAGCAGTCATGAGAATTTGCAAAGTGTTTATTTTCTAATCATCTGCAAATCAATGAGATCTTTCCTGTTGACTAGAAGGAAGCCCGGTTAGTTATGCGGAAGTGAAGAAGGTACCGGGTGTCTGATCAGACACACACACACACACACACACACACAGTACAGGATAGAGCTGTGGGTTTCAGAGATCTAGTGTTTTTCATTACCCTTTGTCCTCTCATTGTGTTATACAGTACTGTGTGTGTATACACACACACACACACACACACCTCTATTTGATACAATGCAATGGGGGGAAAATATGATTCTCTGTAATCCAAAATGGTATACACTAGGGGTGGGTAATCCACATCTGACCCATTGGTACTTTTTATCCGGCCCAATGAAGATTGGTACATAATTGTCCCAATCAAATGACATCATAATTATGACTGCATTTATTTGACCTTTTCCTGTAATACCTGACGGTATCCACCAGGTGGCGCATTAGGCAAGGCGTTAAATTGAGTATTAACATTAAGGCCTTTTTACGTTTTTTTTTTTTTTTTTTTTTTTTGTATTTGATATGTATGCATCTAGTGCTGGCCCAGCCCCGTCTGTCAGAAAGTCCAAAAGTTTGTTCACCCCGGGCAAGGTCAGTTTAGATGGTACTGTGTAGTTCTTTCTTTCAGACAGGAAGCAAACCGTTAATTCGACTTATAACGGAAACGTGCGGAAAAACTAAATTCGATAAAAAATCGATATAAGTCTTTTCCCGTTCTGTCTACCAAAAGCCTCTGCCAGGTTAATCTGGATTCTGTGTGAATCTCAGGACACGCCTCAGCCGCCGTAAGTGATGTAGCGTATTCGCCAAAACAGTTCAGTGAGGACAAATTGATCTACGTAGAAAATATTGCTCAATAATAAAAGTATAGCTCAGCTGTTACTAAACAATGACAGTTCACGGCACATATATTTTCTGCACTGATGCGAATAGGTGAATCGTATACGTTTTCAAACTATAGTTTTTAATAAGTGGTTATTTTTGTAATCAGTTAATAAAATTAAGGAGGGGGTGTAGCTCAGTGGTTAAGGCGCTGGGCGACTGATCGGAAGGTCGGGGGTTCAGTACTCTGGCGCGCTCTGGAGAACCCGAAAGAGCTCGTTTCCAAGATTGATGCTCGGTCTCATAAGTTAAATTGTTTGGGTTTTCAACTTCAGACATTCAACAAGCCAAAGCCCCTCTGTAAAAGTTTGTGACGACTAAAGTTTATTCCGGCACCTCAAACAAACCCATTGTTAAATGGGGAATCATGTTTGGCTCTGAGATATAAATTTGATCGTGGCAAAATCCCAAAACACTGTCTAAAAACAGGTACAAATAGCGGACACATTTATCACCCCGTGTATCCTAAATCGAAGATTCATCGAGATTATTTATTTATTTATTTATTTTTATGACACATCGTCCTAGCACTGCTTCCTTGGTGTGGTCAATAGCAGGCCCTGATGTATTGCAGGTTTTATCAGACGGTAGTGTTGATGTCTTTACTGGTCACAGGACAGATCAACACTTTCCATCGCTTTAACTCATTTTTGTCAAATATCCGACTCGCTCTTGAATCATTCTCGCCATTTTCTGTTTTCCGCTCAGATGCAGACCATAAAATGCGTAGTGGTGGGAGACGGTGCGGTGGGAAAGACCTGCTTATTGATCTCCTACACGACCAACAAGTTCCCTTCGGAATACGTGCCTACGGTGAGTGCATGAAACACACACACACAAAAGATCTTTGTCAGATTGAACCCTGCACAATAAGACGCTTACACAGAGATGTGAAAATGACCAGAGGAAGTTAAAGACAGAAGAAATGAGCAGCGCGAGTGGGGCCTCCTAGAGAGGTTGGGTGGTGGTGTTGTGATAACCAGCTGTTATTACAGTCAGATGAGTTTCCACATGTACCTGGTGTGACCGAGCTTGCCTTTCTTTTGTAGTGTCCCAGCACATTTGTTTTGTGTGTGTATACATGTACAACACCCGCTTTATGCTAGATCTGACTGTATGTATGAGTTTCCAACTCTGTTCCCTGTAATCCCATGTGTCCTGGACTTCCTGGAATGATTATTATCAATTAAATGTAATTCGTAAAGCTTTTTTTTTAACAATAATCATTATTAGAATTTAATCGATTGCACATTACAACTGAGCAATTAAGGGTTAATATGTTGAGTGAAATTGAAACTTCATTTTGACCAGGGTGCGATTTAATAACCGTTAACTTCTGCATCTACATCATACATTCTGACCCGGGGCTTTCATTTGATTTCGTCGATAGTGAGTGCAATAAATTAAGTGCATTAGATCCGATCAGTTATAGATTATAGATTATTTTATTAATGTTTAAATCCAATTATTGGCTATATTGTTAAAAAAAAATCATACAAACCAATGTAATTATAACACACATTATATTAAATGAAAAAGGACGAGACAATTCTTAAAAGACCAGATTTGAGGCCAAGATAAAATAGTATATTCTAGGCCTGAAATTGATGAGAGCACAGAAGCTGATATTTTAAATTGACGATGCCACAGCAATGTCATCTTCCCCCCTCCCCCCTCCCCAATGTCCAGAATGAACCGTTATGTTCACGTCTCGCATCAATAGCTTACAAGTCAGAACTTGCCTCACGCTATTCGGATAATCCGACTTTAAAATCCCAGTGTGAGACGTAAAACCTGCAGCACCAGAGCACGGTATTTTGCACAGCTCCGGTCATGGTGGAAATCAAGTTAGGAATTTGTATTATTTAGGTTTGCTTTAAAGTATACAAAGCCACAAAACGCCTGTAAACGAAAGATTAACCTGTAACAAGTTGATGAAAGGTCAAAGTGTGGAGAAAGAAAGGATCTGCTCATGAGCAAATGAATACAGACTCATGGCTCAAGCATGTTGAAAGTGGCAATTTACAAAGAAATGCACTCATTTGCAGGACCTTTATCACTGAAACAAAATAAAACCCAGAAGAAGAAAAAAAGCTGCACTCTCCGGTCCTTGGGGAAGGCCTTTAACCTCTCTGTGCTTTTGGAGGAGACAGTCAATGAATTTAACTCGCGTCTTAAACTTCTGGTAAATGCATTGTTCAGTAATTCCGTGAACTCGGGAAGTGAAAGAACACGGTCCAGACAGTGCGCGTCTAGAAAACCCATGTCCTTTGAGTGTGACCTGCGTGTTGTGAGGCTTTTTGTTTCAGCATGGCTACATAATAAAACAGGCAGGCAGCCAAGGCAAGGCTGAAAAGCCGAATAAACTCACGTTTTGGTGAAATGTTGACGCTGTGGTTTATGAAGCTACGATGAGCGTTTGCATTGCATCATTATTGGTTTTTTTTTTTATCGTTGTTTAGGATCAAACTTACTGATGATCACCTGTAGAACACGTGCATCTGTACGCGATCACATAAATATACACAAAAGTACAATAACAAACTCGTCATTCAATGAGAGACGCAATGAAAGACTGATATATATTATGTATATTATTATGGAAAAACGAAGATATTGTTGGGACATTTGAAGTGCAGGAGGAAGATGACCTCATTGAGTCCCATGTCCAGTTTAATATTAAAATGTGGATATTTATAATACAAGAAGGAATGAAAAGATGTTCGTTTGTTTATTTAATACATGATAATGTGTGTGCTGTTTTTTCTTGTTATTGCAGGTTTTTGATAACTATGCAGTCACTGTGATGATTGGAGGAGAGCCATACACACTTGGACTTTTTGACACAGCAGGTACAATGCACCAGACCTCATAATGCTCATCATTCCCAAAATTACCTTGACGTGTGTGTGTGTGTGTGTGTGTGTGTGTGTGTGTGTGTGTGTGTGTGTGTGTGTGTGTGTGTGTGTGTGTGTGTGAGATTCAGTAATTAGGTGTTAAAATACAGCAGGTACTTTGTATCCCCTAAATTAGTCTGTTTCTTGATAAATAAGAAGAAAATGTTTGATATAATTTGAAAAACTTAATGTAGCTGATTTAATTACAAGTTTCTGTAATCTGTTGTTGTTGTTGTTGTTGTTTCCTACCCAGAGTTATTGGTGGGGGGGAAGCTTTGGGTGAAAGCTGCTTTTCTGAATAAGAGCATTATTGTAGTTCTTGTTCTTACTAAGCAGATAGGATTTGAAATGTTCACAGTTTCAATAAGGTTCTATTTAACTGGTACTTTTTTAGTCAATTGTCATGGGAACGGTATTTGAGGCACTCCGGAACGTTCCTTTCGTTTCTACAGAACAAAATGGGTCACAATAAACAATATTCTATGGCCAGGTTCTGTGTGGGTTTTTTTTTTAACATTGTTTTGTCGCATAGAAAGGAAAATGAATCCTAAATGAGTACAAGAGACAAAAATGAAAGTGCAAAATACAAAGAACATAATATGAAAGTGCACGATATGATATTTTTCTCAATATATTGAATTGCACAGGTAAATAAAGGCTCAACATATCCGTACGTTTTAAAGATGCTTCTGATGAACTAAAACAGTAGTTTATCGTAGTCGGATATAGTGTTGGGAATGAAAAATCAATTCTGGAATTAATTCAAATTCAAATTCCCATTCCTGTGGAGGGCAAAAATTCACCTGACCATCTGCCAGGACCTTCCGTGCGTCCAATCTTCCAGGACCTTATGTGCTAATGTAAATATTTAAACGCCTACAAGATGGATCGCGTTCGAACGTATGGCTACACTTTGTAAAAACCTAAGTATAGCTATATAAGTATAATTATTGTAATAAACTAATTCGTCGCAAGCGAGGTGTCACGACCGACATCACTAAGCAATTGGTCCACCGTTTGGAATCGACAAGAATATGAATCGATAAAATTCAAATGATGGAATCAGATCCAATCCCATAGGCCGTCATCGTTCCCTAATGGTTGCATTGTCGTAACCATTCCCCCCCCTCCCCCCCATTTAGGCCAAGAGGACTATGACCGGCTACGGCCCCTGAGCTACCCTCAGACAGACGTTTTTCTCGTGTGCTTCTCAGTTGTCTCACCTTCCTCCTTCGAGAACGTCAGAGAAAAGGTGAGACACATCATTTCAAACCTGTTGGTCAACAAAACCTTTGAAGGTTTTGCTTCTCTAGGGTTTTTGCCCCGCCCCCCCCTTTTTTTTTTTTTAAATTGCCTCTCTCGTCTTGTCTCTGCCTTCCACAGTGGGTACCAGAGATCTCCCACCACTGCCCCCGAACACCATTCCTGCTTGTCGGTACTCAGGTCGACTTGAGGGATGATAGCAACACGGTGGAGAAACTCGCCAAGAACAAACAGCGCCCCCTGACGCCCGAGAGCGGCGACAAACTGGCCAGAGACCTCAGAGCGGTGAAATATGTGGAGTGCTCTGCCCTCACACAGGTGATACACATATTTAGGGGGGGAAACGCCAGGGCTGTCAATTGATGAAAATGTTTACATATACAACTTGCAGTACAAATACTTCATTACCTCACCTAATCAAGTTGAAACCAGATCGGATTGTGGTGATCCGCACCAGGATCTGCTTCATACCCATCAGTAATGTGTCAAGAATAGAAGAATGGGCTTTATTTTGCATATCCCAGCTTGTTTAGGAGGGTCTCAGCCATGATACAGGGTCTTGATCAAGATCCCAAGGGTGGCGATAACGGGACTCGAACCCTTGATTTTGATCTTCTGCTCAGTAGCCCAGCGCCTTGAACCACTGAGATACCCCAGCCCCTCCCACCAAATATTATGGAGACACATAATGGACACTGAAGGCTATACAGGACCATTAAACATGTATTAGCAAAGGAAATCCTCGCTATTCAAGTGAAGATGTTTTCTCGAACCCCTTAACCGTTCACATTCTATAAGCCTCTGTTGCAGTGAATGATATTTGATATGAGTGTGTGTGTGTTAGTGTTTCTCTGCATTAATATATATCGTAACACATATTCACTCCATCCCCTTACAGAGAGGTTTGAAGAATGTCTTCGATGAAGCCATCTTGGCCGCCTTGGAGCCGCCTGAGACCAAGCCCAAGAAACGCTGCATTCTCTTATAAAGGAAAATCTGGGATCAAGTTGACTGAGAGGAAAATGGGAGGCCTTCAGACAGTGCCTTTAGATTTACAAAAATGAGTGGTTTGTGTGGTAATATGCTGACATTATCTCTTTCTCTCTCTCTTTTTCTCTTTCCCTCTCACTCTCTCTCTCTTTTGACTAATGACCAGTCTTTCTATACAAGACCTACCAAAAAAACCTTCAAAACAAGGAAATACATGACTGGAACCACCCCCTTTTTTTTTCTTTCTTTCTTTTTTTGATTAACAACTCAACCCCCTCCCTCAACATCCCTTCTTCCTTTTGCCTTCTTTTTTGGGGGAGAAAGAAGACGACCATAAAGTGATCCATTTTCCTCCTTTTCATTCCTTGCGGCAAATCAGAGCGCCAAGTGTTTCTTACCACCTTCTGCCCTCTGCAGGACTTAAAGCAAATGCTCCCCCCCCTCCTTTTTACATAATGATTGTGGCGTATTATTAATAAGAAGTATTGTATGATTATTTTTGGTTTTTATTTCTGGTGAGCGGGAGTTTAACAGTTATGAGATTTTAGTGCAATTTTTTTATTATTATAATAATATTAGATTTTTTTTTTTCTTTCGGTGTCTCAACTCAGCCAGGGTTGTTTTTTTTTTAAAGCAATAGTAATTGCATTATAATCTATTACATTAGGCTGGTGTGTACACCGGTAGCTATGGTAATTAAAGCAATAATAATGATGAGTAATAAAATAAAAAAAATCGCCGGATGAGGAATTGATGTGGGAGCAGGTTTTTATGTGTAACTGTAATATATATATATAAAAAAATTGTAAACAGACCTTTTGTCATATTTTATGCATTGACACATTGTTTTTTTTTTTTATCAAATACAGAAAATACCGGACTTTATTTCTCAGGGAATTTATTTCTTATATTGCACTGTGCACTAAAGCCATCCATGTTCCATGAACATCTTCTGCTATAGAGTTGCACGACTCTCTGGTATGAATCGGAACCCTGACCACACCCCGGTCCTCCTCACATGGCTTGTGACTTAAAGAATCTCTGTTAAGACCTAATGGGTAAAAAATCTTCCCAACAGAGTGAATGTTATTTATTCCAACACTAATCGGGACTAAATATGGAATGGGATGTTGGAAAAAAAAGAAGTTCCTAGTAATCTGGCCGTGTCTGGTTCTAGTGTGGGTTCACAAAGTTTAAAAGGCGTATTTTTAGGATTACACCAATCGGGCATTGTAACATTATGACCACTATTGTATTGGTCCCCCTTTTGCTGTCAGAACACTTCTGACCTGGCGAGCATTAACGGATCGGACCACCATCACGTTGTATGCTACAGTAACGAAACAAGAACGTGATATAATATTAAAAAAAAATAATTATTGAGTTATTAACAATCCAAAACGATACAATAAAGAAAATATTTCGGTTTAACATTTTAAGTGCAATAACAAAATGCAAAAAAAAAAAAGGTAAATGAATCAAAAATCAATGCATGAAAGCTACTATTTTGCTCTGGCATTGGTGAGTAGAATTTCATTCATCTTCTACCGCTTTATCCGATCTTCCCTCGGGTCACGGGGAGTCTGTGCCTATATCACACGTCTATGGGCATTAAGGCAGGATACACCCTGGATGGAATGCTCACATTCACACACACACACACATTCATACACTAAGGACAATTTTACAAGGTGTCAATCAACCTAGCGTGCATGTTTTTGGACCGGGGGAGGAAACTGGAGAAAAACCCCCGGAGACACGGGGAGAACATGCAAACTCCACACACACACATGGCCGAGACGGGAATCGAACCCGGACCCTTGCGGTGTGAGGTGATGGTGCTAACCACTAAGCCACCGTGCCCCCGGTGAGTAGGATTTAAAAGTTGAAACGATTTAGGCTTGAAAATAGAAACGCATCCACGACACTGACGCGCTAACGATCTTCAGCATGATTTTTTCGGTGCATTCGATGAGTAGCGAAACAGTTTTTGTTGTTGTATGACAAGTTTCGAGCTCCTCGTTTGCCAAAGTATATACATTTATGGCATTTAGCGGAGTGGCAGCTTGCCGCTGCTGGGATATGAACCCGTGATGTTTTAATCAGAAGTCTAACATCCATCGATCTACTACCCTTTCAAAATTCATGCTTTACTTTCTTTGAATTTTATATGCAAACTGCATTTTCTCTGCCCATCTAGAGCAAATAACTAATAGAAAAGGCAATTAGTACAATGGTTCATTAGGGCAGGGACTCGTTTAATCACGGAAAAATGGCAGCAGGCACTCCGGACTGATGAGGCAAATCCAAAGTGTTTTATCTGGTTGTTTTATGGACAACAGTATTTTTAGTATCAAATGTTAGCCTTTATTCATCCCAGAAGTATTGCTGAAGATATGAAATATGAAATAATATAATAATGTCACTACAGAAAATAGTTCTTGTCTTTATTTCATTATGGATGTACGAACAAACACAAGCCCTTTAGTAGAATTGGATAAACATGACATAATCATGCCCCAATCAGTCCACATTTTGCACCAATTTTCAAAGAATAATGATACTGTTATAATGAACAGTGAATTATTTTCTTGGTGTACTTCATTTTTAAAAATGTATTATTTTTGAATAATTAAGCATCCAGCAAACCCCCCATCCCCCCCTCAACCACCCACACACACACATCAAAATCCGAAAACAAAACTGTCTTTAACTATTAATTGAGGGGGAAAAGTATGTCGGACAATTTTGTTTTTCTCCTGATTTTCTACTACTCTTGACATTTCTGGGTCTGCTTGATGGCTTCGTGATGGGTTCGGAATAAAGTCGCTACGAAAGGATTTGCCCTCAATTCAGCCGGATTTTTCCGTTCACAACAAATCTATACAGCCTGTTTTGTGCATCATCAACGTAATTAAATTACAAAATAAATGTAACAGTAATCCGTTACTGAGAAAAATGTGTCATTAAATTACTTATGAAAATGTTAAAGATGACAAACAGGGGTTCCGTCTGAACAATTCCATCAGGGCTTTAGACGACGGCATGATTTTTAATTTTAATGTCATTTCGATTTGACATCATGTTGATGATCTGCTGCGGTTTTATTTAGAGGGACTTTTTTTTCTTAGAATGTTAACTTAAAGTGCCACCTAGTGGCCAAATGAAAGTCACCAAATGTAATCGGTTACTTTACTTTTATGCACGGTGGTTTAGTGGTTAGCACGTTCACAGGGCACCTCCAGGGTCCGGGTGTGTGTGGAGTTTACATGTTCTCCCCGTGCCTCAGGGGGTTTTTCTCCGGGTTCTCCGGTTTCCCCCCTGTCCAAAAACATGCACGGTAGGTTGATTGGCACCTTGGAAAATTGTCCCGTGTGTGTGTGTGTGTGTGCCATTCCATCCAGGGTGTATCCTGCCTTAATTCTTATAAATGTCTGAGATAGGCACAGACTCCCCGTGACCCGAGGGAAGATCGGATAAAGCGGTAGAAGATGAATGAATAAATGAACTACCAACTACAGCAGGGGTGGGCAAACTACGGCCCGGGGGCCACAGCCGGCCCCTTGGTCCTTTTAATCCGGCCCGCTGAACTGCTTCGGCTTCTTTGCCGCACGAGAAGAATGTATAACCACACAGCAACGCTAACATTGTTGGAGTATGCTCAGTGTTAAAAATGAAGGAAAAATACAGCTATTTTTTTGTTGTTTCTTTTCCTTAAATAGAATATCCTTATTCTTAAGGATAGTGGGTAGCCTAATGCGCATGATGATATTTAACACTCTTTACAAGAGGAAAAAATTCATATTGAACATAAGTTACGTTCAACGTCATTGTTGGTTCGGCCCACGAACACACCTCAGGTTTCTCATGTGGCCCTTTGGAAAATATAATTGCCCACCCCTGAACTACAGGAACGAGGTGATCCGACTGGTCCAGCGTGGTGACTTATTGTTATTAGTTCAAGGCCTGCACATTGCTTTTGCTACATTGTAAAAGATTAACAGCCAAGGCCTGGACTGAGACACTTCGTGATAGGAGGTTAAGGCGAATTATTTGTACATTTAAAAAAAAGGGCCTGAAGAATTATGTTAACAATAAAATTATTATTTAATAAATAATCCCTTCAGTTGTGTAAATCTTGCATAAATGCTTTTTGAAATAAATATACAAACCCTTTTTTATCATTGTGTGTTCTTTTTATTACTTTTTATTACTCTTTTTGATGAGAATGCAGTTCCTTTCTTGAAACATTTTTATTGACAGGAATTAATTTTTTTGTTTGTTTTTGTTTGTTTTGTTAAGGGCACTGAACTGATGTAAATTATAAGTATTCTTTTACAGGGTTTATTTTTTTAAAGGACCTTAGAAATTATTTGAACTGGCCAGTAGGGGCGCTACAATGCTTCAAGTCATTCATTGTCATTAAAACAGGTTTCCTGGGCCTGGATTAGCTCACAGGGCCATTTTAGCGTGTTTGTTCCCTCCACTTATTTTCACACACACACACACACACACACATACAGGAAGGGCGGTGGATCAGTTTTCGGAACAGAGAAAATACCGTGTGTGTATATATATATATATATATATATATATATATATATATATATATATATATATAATATATATATATATATATATATATAGTATATATATATAAATTATTTTTGCCTACTTTCTAGTTTTACTGCATATCATACATTTACGATTCCTCAGATGTTTACACCACTATATGTTTATTGACAAGACCATCACCATTAACAATTACATTTTGTGCTAAAGAGGTAATTTAAGACTCAATACTCCCCAATCTGCACTCGCTGCCTGGGAGAGACTTTTTAATCCTCATTTCCAGTCCAAAAAATTAATTCTAAAAACTTTAAGAGGGCATTGAGGTTGTTCTAGGAGGTTGTTCTTTTTCTAAGCGGTCTAAAGAGAACCAAGAAAAATCATACTTTAGTAATTTCCTGTAAAACTTAAATACTAAAAAATACTCCAATGCTAAAATTCCATGAGGAAAAGTCTGATTTGAACAGTGCTGGAGTATTTGACTCATATTGAACGTGGGCGCAAAGGTGAAACACACGTTAGTGAAAACCCAAAAACGATTGATTTGTAAGCTTTTATTCGCTAAAATACAAATCAAATTGTGCACCTCAACACTCTATTTACCAACAAACATCAGCTTCATCCACATGCCAGAATGAAATGAAGATCAGATAAGTCTGTAGGAAGAAAAGCAATGTAGTAATAAATCAATCTTAATAAATAAATCTTAATAAATCCCAAAAAAGTCAAAGTAGAAGTCGAACAAAGTGTGAAGTAGAACAATACAGTATAAAAGTATATATTTGATACACAGTAACAAATCTAGATAGTAGATAGTAGTCTAATCTAGACACACTAGATCTAGATAGTAGTTAAAAATGACTGTGGTCCATTTACTCCAATACTTTACACCACTCCACTAATTAAACTGATCAAAACAGTGTCCTTATGGACCACACTGTACAGGAAATGTTTTTCTTTTTTATTCCCCCCAAATTGTGGCCACAAACCTGGAAGTGTCGAACTCGAGGAGTGTCTTTGTATGTTGTGTTATTAACAGTAACATTACCCTTCGCTGGAACTAAGTTTCCATAACTCTCAAAATAAAAACAGCCCTAGGCAATTAACCGTCCTCCAGCACTCTGTACTTTTTGCCACTGTGCTATCTGCAAGGTAGAATTCTCTTGGCAATTGCAAAATCCATCAGACTGCCAGATCGCGCGGAATGATTCATCACTCCGGAGAACGATTCCACTGCTACCGAGTTCAGCGACAGCGTGCTTTACGACACTGCAGCGTTGCGCATAGTGATATTAGGTCGGTGTGCAGATGCACGGAAATGGATAATCATTAAGATCCTGATACGCAGATCGGATCGGATATAAGACACGTTCACCAAAGTCTAGAGACTGCTTTAATCTCATAAATCCAGGTGACTTTTTTTGTCTAGGCCTCCTGTTCTCAGGAATTGCCAATTATGTTGTGCATGCTGAGATGCTTTTGTGGGTCCAGTTAGTCCAGTATACACCAGTATACAAGGAGTCTTTACCAGAACCAGTAGATATCATCACATCAATGGCTGCAAATCAAAATGTTGCATTGATAAAAAAAAAGATTGAATGCTCTGTGGTGGGGCACGGGTGGCTTAGTGGTTAGCACGTTCGCCTCACACCGCCAGAATCCGTGTTCGATTCCCGTCTCGGCCTTGTGTGTGTGGAGTTTGTGCATGTTCTCCCAGTGCCTCAGGGGGTTTTTCTCCGGGTTCTCCGGTTTCCTCCCTGTCCAAAAACATGCACGGTAGCTTGATTGGAACCTTGGAAAATTGTCCCTAGTGTATGAATGTGAGTGTGTGTGTGTGTGTGTGTGTGTGTGTCCTGCGATGGGTTGGCATTCCATCCAGGGTGTATCCTGCCTTAATGCCCATAGACGCCTGAGATAGGCACAGGCTCCCCGTGACCCGAGGGAAGATCGGACAAAGTGGTAGAAGATGAATGAATGAATGAATGAATGCTCTGTACAACAAAGCCTGGGCTTGTATTAGGATATTTGATCAAAAGGTACAGGTTATTTGTTGGTACCTATGTATAGGCATACATAGATATACCTATGTATAGGGAGTTGGTAGCCCAGTGGTTAAGGTGTTGGACTCTGAACTGGAAGATTACATGTTCAAACCCCACCACCAAGCTGCCACTAGTGGGCCCTTGAGCAAGGCCCTTAGCCCTCAATTTCTCAGTTGTAAGTCGCTCTGGATAAGGGCGTCTGCCAAATACTGTAAATGTAAATGTATAGTAACAGCTAGAGCAAGTAGCCGGAAATCATTCAGGCATTCATTCATTCATCTTTATCCGACTTCTCTCTCGGGGTCGCAGGGAACCTATTCCTATCTTGGGCGTCAAGGCAGGACATACCCTGTATGGAATGCCAACCCATCGCAGGGCGCACACACACTTCCAATCACACACCAGGGACAATTTTCCAAGGTTCCAATCAGCCTACTGTGCATGTTTTTGGGCTTGAAAAAAAACCCAGAGGCACGGGGAGAACATGCAAACTTCCAATTTCCAATGCCAACGTTCCCCATAATCTTGCCCATGGTTCAGAGCCACAAAAATGGGGTATGCAGTCTATGCAGTGCATAGAGGAAGTTGTACATAGGGGGGCGCCATTGCATGTAGTTGTCTTTTCTGTGATCGAGGGGGAGGGGCCTTCTTTCTAGATAGAATTCTAATCGTTTGGAAAACCATTCACTGCTGCTGAGGATGGATCCACAGTCCTGAGATAAATGGTTCCACTTAAGAAATATGAACTATGGCTGTAATTGTTTAATAAGAGTTTTCTACAATGATTTAGGACTACAATTAAGGCTTTTCACTCAAGTCTGCTTCTGGTGACAGTAGGGATTCAGTAAGTAAAATATAATCCCAGTACGGGTAAAAGTGATCCCTTTAAACATTCTCTTGAGTAAAAATACAAAAGAATTTTAAGTATCCAATGTTTTAGTAAGGCTAGAATGTTCCTATTATGATTTTTGTCCCACGACTCAGTTGATATGAAAAGGCAAAGGTTTCTCTTAGAATACACTGATAGATTGATATCTATTAAAAATGCTATGAGCCCAAAACCTTCTTTTCAAATAATCACTCAAACAGGTCATGAGTTAGATTCATCCATCCATCCATTCATTCATTCATCTTCTTCATTAGCTTCACCAATCTAGCTTCATCATCATCCATCCATCCATTCATTCATTCATCTTCTACCGCTTTATCCGATCCTCCCTCGGGTCACGGGGAGCCTGTCACCATCTCAGGCGTCTATGGGCATTAAGGCAGGATACACCCTGGATGGAATGCCAACCCATCACAGGACACACACACTCACACATTCACACACACACATTCACAAACTAGGGACAATTTTCCAAGGTGCCAATCAACCTACCGTGCATGTTTTTGGACCGGGGGGAAACCGGAGAACCCGGAGAAAAAAACCCTGAGGCACGGGGAGAAACTCCACACACACTGAGACGGGAATTGAACCCGGACCCTGGCGGTATGAGGCGAACGTCTCCGCGACTGTGCCCCCTCATCCATTATATATTCCTCACAAAATGTTCAACAAGTTCTACCATGCATTTGTGGCTTTTTATGATTTTTTAATCCACTCAGAAATAAAAAGGAAGGATCGATTTCACAAAATGTAGACGAGTAAAGATATATTTAGTAACGTCTCCCTAAAATGGAAAGACTTACATTTACGGCATTTGAAAGACGCCCTTATCTAGAGAGACTTAAAACTGACCAATTAAGGGTTAAGGGCCCTGCTCACGGGCGTACTTATGGCAGCTTGGTGGTGGTGGTGGGATTTGAACCTGCGATTTTCCGATCTTCTAGTCCAAAGGCTTCTCAGGGAGTTTCTCCTTGCCACGCTCGCCTCTGAGGCACTCATTAGTAAATTAAATGTTATATTCTTAATCTATTTCATACTGTAAATAACGATATCGAGACAAATATCGATAACGAGACAAATCACATTTTTTGAGTCCTTCCTGGCAGCCCAATTCAATCTCTTTTATCAATAAGCCATCTTCCACCAAAATATCACTCACTCGGTCCCTTTTAAACAAAACAAAACCCACTATGGATTGTTAATTAAAGCTCTGGGTTACTGATCTGAAGGTTGTAGGTTCAAACCCTGATATCGCCAAGCTGGGGCACTTAAGCAAGGCCCTGAACCCTATATGCAGCATGGGCCGACCCTGACCCTGACCTTCCTAACATCGCTGGAATATGAGATGACTGAAATGTTGCTATGGGCATTATGCCCATAGACGCCTGAGATAGGCACAGGCTCCCTGTGACCCGAGGAAGATCGGATAAAGCGGTAGAAGATGAATGAATGAAATGTTGCTGTGCTGTAATGTACATGTGAGAAATATAACACTTTATTCTTTATGTCTTTATTCCGACGTTGGATGTGAACCCTAAATAACACTGCTTCTACAAAACAGGTCCCAGCAGACTGCCAACTTCAATCCCCATTAAACGTGGCAGCCTACAAAAAAAACGTGGCCACACCAGACTTCAGGTCTCACAAAACCCCGTTTCTGATTGAGCACACCTGTTCTCCATTAAACTCCCACACACAAGCACGTACAATAAACACAGACTCCTTCGTATTCAGTCTTTGTCTTTACATTCTTGACACTCCTACGCCTGCTTATACAGCGAATGTCTTTTTTTTTTTTAACTGTTTTGTTGCAAGATTTACGATGAATGCCAAGCCTTTTGTTTCTTGTTTGCCTGAACTTGTATTGGTCTTTGATGATGATCGATGATTTGTTTTTGCTTCTCTTGCTCTTCTCTTGCCATTTCTGTTTGCCTTAAACCCCCCCCTTTACCTTACCCCCCCCCCCCCCCCCCCCCCCCCCCCCCCCCCCCCCCCCCCCGAAATCGTGAAAAATCTAAATCGTGAGATTTTAGCAGGTAGATTTTAGTGTGGACTTACTTGGTTTGGAATCAGTATGGTGTGAATTGAAATTCCATCATCAGCAAGTTGCCACTGATGGGCTCCTGAGAAAGGCCCTTAGTACAGATGTTCTGAATAAGGCAAAAGATGTGCATAGGGCTATTTATATATATATATATATATATATATATATATATATATATATATATATATATAATCTTACATGTTTTTACTAAACAGTTTAGTAGAAACTATCAAACTAATCAGGACTTACAGATGTACATTTTTTTTAAATTTATTTAATTGAAATATCATAGGGGCACTGTGGTTTAGTGGTTAGCATGTTCGCCTCACACCGCCAGGGTCCGGGTTCGATTCCCGTCCGGGCCATGTGTGTGTGGAGTTTGTGCATGTTCTCCCCGTGCCTCAGGGGGTTTTTCTTCGGGTTCTCCGGTTTCCTCCCCCGGTCCTAAAAACATGCACGGTAGGTTGATTGGAACCTTGGAAAATTGTCCCTGGTGTATGAATGTGTGTGTGTGTGTGTGTGTGTGTGTGTGTGTGTGTGTGTGTGTGTGTGTGCCCTGAGATGGGTAGGCATTCCATCCAGGGTGTATCCTTCCTTAATACCCATAGACGCCTGAGATAGGCACAGACTCCCCGTGACCCGAGGGAAGATTGCATAAAGCGGTAGAAGACGAATGAATGAATGAATGAATGAAATATCATAGGTAGGGTTGGGTATCATTTTAATTTTAGCCATTCCGATTCCATATATCGATTCTAATTCTTACCGATTCCCAGTTTTGATTCCGAATGGTGAACCAACCGCAGATTGCAACATATTAGTTTATTACAATAATTACACTTAGCTTTGTCTTCGGTTTTTACAAATTGTAGCCACACTTTTGACCTCCTCCCACGCTCCATCTTGTAAAAGTGATGTTTAGATTAACCACATAAGGTCCTGGCAGATTGGACCCGCAGAAGGTCCTGGCAGATTCCCAGGTTTAAAAAAAAAGCGCCCAGAAATCAATAAGTAAAATGTTAATCTTAAGTACCCGATTCCCAACCCTAATCATAGGGCCGAAGCTCAATGAATAATGAAAGCACAGGACAAGGGTTTAGTTAATGTTTAGGTCAGAAACATCAGGTTCAGCGAGCCAATGTTGCTCTATGGTGACCTTTGATTTGGTCCATACTATACCATATTTGATAAGCTGGGGTGGCGGTGGGGGGGTTGTTGAAAGGTGCCAATTTTATTTTTAAGAAGAGAAAACGTTCGTCTGACGAACCTGAAGTGTAAACTGAGAGGCAAACTAACCTTCCTAATACCTACACAATATCCTGACTTTGTACCTTTGCTGCATCCTATTTTGGAAAAAACACAAAAAAAGCATTACACATTGAAGTTTATTGTACTGTAAAAAAAATAGGTTTCTATTCTATAATAAAATATTTTTTTCTATTAGTAGACTAGAAAATTAAGGAATATAACTTAATTAATGATGTTTACCATTTAATTATTCACTTCTAAAATCATTCATGTACGTGTGGTGACTTATGTATATATATACTTAATATATACTTATACTTTATATATACTTAATGTATAACGCGACGTTTACTTTTAGGCCCATGGCCCACGATCGAGTTGGATTTTTGGTCCTTTGTAGCAAAAGGTTTTGTCGCACGCCTACTGTAGACAGAAATGTGAAATATTCTGTAAATATATCAGTTCGTTTCATTTTTCACGCTGACCGAAAAGATATCTGAAAAGAAAACATTCTTTACAACAGTGTGGTTTGATCCAGTTTCATCTGAATGGCGTCCGTTATACTGTTATTACTAACAACACCAGCAATACTATTTATAATAACAGTCTTTTGAGGATTCCGTTGTTGTTCCAGTATACACTATATGATTAGGGGTGCACTTTTGGAATGTAGGATTATTACAAATAATCCGATTACGCAATGCATGATGACTGTCTTAGATTGAAATTTCCCTGTGTGGCATATTCCCCCCCCACACACACATTTTTTTCAGGCCTATTATACATATCATTTATGTAAATATAGGACCATGGCATGCTAACGCTAAACAGTGTTTCTGCATTTCATGCTCTTTGCTTCATTAGGCTGCTTCTCGCACGTTCCACACAGTTCATTTTGCGTTTAATCACAGAAAGCGTAAATAAACACAAGATTCCCAGGATCGGGATTTATTGATCATGTTTGAACTATACGGGGTAAAAAAATTTAACGGAATGGCGGAAATGAGCCAAGACATATCAGATCCAATGGAATTTTTTTTTCTCTTTCTTTTCTATCCCTGGCTAATCTGGGCCTGGAAATGGAAATGCATCATAACACTGAATGCCTGGATTATTGTTGGACGCCCCGTTTCGTTTTTTTGTTTTTGTTTTTCTCAAATCTCCATCCGTTCATTAAGCTTTCCTTCTTTAGCACCACGATGTGTGATCTCTTTTTTAAAAAAAATAGAGATTTGAAATGCACACTAGTATTCTCTACAGTAACGTTTTACAGTTTCCGACTCGTCGTGTCCCAGGCGTTCCGGTTTTCTTTTTCTTTTTCTTTTTTTCTTTCTTTTTTTTGACAAGTCTGAGGCTTTACACTATAGTCAGTTGCCATGCTTACTGCAGCGATGAGGCTGATTTTGATATTATGGGATGTTCTTTGTTTTGTCACATTGTGGCCTCATATAGAAGAGGGAGGGGAGGGTGGCCACTAAAACGTGTGTGGTGTGTGTGTGTGTGTGTTATTTTTGTTCCTTTTTATTGGGGAGGGGTGACATTATATTAAAAAAAAAGGTGAAGATACAAACACTGAAATTGATGCATATATTTTTTTCTTCGATGGCCTCGATTTGCAACCCGGCCAGAGATTCACATAATGCTGCCATTGTTTAGCGTGCAGGTAGTCGAAAAGAGGCACAGGCGTTTAGGAGTTTTAAATCGAGCTAGCATTATATATATACATATACATATATATATATATATATATATATATATATATATATATATATATATATATATATATATATATATATATATATATACACATATGCATATATATATATATATATATATATATATATATATATATAATTTCTTATTTTCAACAAATGTAAAAACTGTATTAGCTGATTTGGATTAATATATCTTGCTGCCTCAAACAATAAAGCCAGTGGATGCAGGAGAAATCTCCTGCGGACGTCACAATCAGCCTGGAGTACGGCAGCGGTGAATTAGTACTCCTTGTATTTTGATTATTATGGGGTGGCGGTGAGATGGGGGGAGGGATAGGGTTGTTCTTGCCAACCAGCATATTATGGGATGTGTGTCTGGGTTGTTACAAGTGGGGGGAGGGGTAAAATCGTTGACTGGTGGAGGGGGTGAATATTCTGCTTTGACTCTCCGGGCCTAGGTTTCATTCGTTTACTTTTTTTTCGGGTTTGTATAGTTTTGTTTGCGCTTATCAACTTTCATAGTTCTGTAATAACCTACAACTTCATGATCACGTGGCAAGGGTCGGTAAGATCTAGCACACAGATCGGGTTTCTGCACAAATATTTTCGTATTTATGGTGCTGTTTTTTTTATTTATTTTTTATTTATTTCTGGAAAGGAAGTCGCGTGGTGATAGATGTGAAGTTGATGTTCCACGGTGAAACTCACGCTCCAAAGTCCTTTCCTATGCTAATAGGGTTTTTTTTTTTTTTTTAGAAACCTGGATATTTGCTCAGTAAAAATCAATATTCTATACATTTTATCAGGAATTTTTCCTTTTTTTTTTTTTTTATGAACAAACCCATAAGCAGAAGTCAAGCAGCAAACGCGCTCCAGAATTAACTACAGGAAGAAAACGATCAAAGAGTCCTACAGTGCGTATGAAAATGGTGACAGAAACAGGAAACATTGCCCTCTTTGGGGTTTTTCCTCTTAGTCGCTTCATGCTCCATCTCCGAGTCTGGCGTGTCTGTCAGTTCCGTGGACTATTGGCCCATTTATCTCTCTAATCATTTATCAATGAGTCCACATCCTTGTTTGGTGCTCTCTCTCTCTCTCTCTCTCTCTCTCTCTTCGTCGTCCTTTGTGTTATTTTTTCCCCTGTCTGTCTATCAGTGAGGATCAACAATGAAATCCATATGTAGTTCTTTTGCTCAGTGACTCAGTAATGTTAAGCGATGTTTGTAGACTGGAGACGTGTATGTATGTGTGTTTGTGTGCGTGTGTGTTTGTGTGCATGTGTGTGTGTGTGTGTGCGTGTGTGTGTGTGTGTGTGTGGTGGGGGTACTAGCATAAAGAATATTATGGTCTGCATTTTGGCATATGCAGTAATCTGACCCCCCAACCCCCACCCATCTCGTCTGCTCATCGCCATGGCAACTGTCGGCACAGGAAGAATATTATGGTCTGTACTTTATTTTGACTCAGAAATTATATTATGGGATGTTTGGTGCTAGTTGAGCATGGCGTGGGGGATGGGTGCGCCTGTGCAACCACCTCTATATCTAGAATTATGGGATGTTGGTGTTAATGCTCGGTATTCTGTGTGTGGTGGGGGGGGGGGGGGGGGGGGGGGGGGGTGGGGGGGGGGGGGGGGGGGGGGAGAGGGGGCAGAGAGAACTTTCGAATGTACACGTGCTTCATTTCCACTGCTCTTTGTGCCTGTGCTTTTAGGAGAAAGCCTGCAAAATAAAAAACAGCATGGTGGGGGGGGGGGGGGGGGGGGGGGGGGGGTGGGGGGGGGGGGGGGGGTGGGGGGGGGGGGGGGGGGGGGGGGGGGGGGGGGGGGGGGGTTTTTTTTTTAAAACGAACATGGCGAAAGACAGTGACCAAAAATGAAGTATTATCCGGGAGAAAGAGTTTGCTGAGTCAGAGGAATTTATACGTGGTGCGAACGAGGCGATGGAGAGAAAGAATGTGCGAGACTGGGTGGTGAGGTATTGGTGGGGGGTTCGAGGATGTCTTCTCAAGAAGATTCTGGATCTCAGGAACCAGTAAACGTGTAAAACGAACTTAACTCCTAATGAGGAAAGGTTTGATCGCCATTGTAATACACTAATATGGAATAATGAATGAAAATGCCCGGACTATCAGTCTGGGTCTGATCTATACGGTCTGCCCGAGTGTGAAACATTGTTGTGCTGTGGAAGAAATACATACACACAAGTACATGCTGAAATCTATGAACATCCTAACGTCCTTACTCCTACTGCACATGCACATGGTTGTTGCACTGGTGATTTATTCTAACTGGATGCAAACTCACTAGTACCAGTAGTGGGCAATCCAGTAGGCTTTTTCAAAAAATGATTTTTGCTGATTTGGTGTTTTTATTGAAATATATTGTGCATCTTTCTGGCTTGCTCTTTTGCGATCACCTGTTCATGGACATAAAATCTAACGTGTTTCCTGTACAGATTTCCTTGAACCCCATGACCATTTGTAATCTGGGGTTTGGTTATGGACTGTTTAGCACATTCTAGTTAATATATTCGTAAAAAAAAGTTTCCAATCAAAGCTCCACCAAATCTAACACTACCAGGCCCTTGAGTAAGGCCCTTAACCTTTCGAATGCCCGGTTGTATACGAAAGTGCAAAATGCAAGTTGCTTTGGATAAGGGCAAATGTCAAATGTAGTTACACGCACCGTGCATGAAGGACAAACGAGGACACACCGTGGGGACACATGATTCAGTAGGCCTTTGTTTTTGTTTTGTTTTTTTTTTCTTTTGAGATGCATTTACGTCTAACCTTTCGTCTACCTGTCCGTTTCACATTTCCTACCTCACCTGCAAATCAATGATCCGGATGATCCGGACTTGTATTGCAGTCATGTGGCACTGAGTTGCCATGTGACTTGCTTCTTTTCTCTCTCTCTCTCTCCCTCTCTTTTTTTGGAGTTATGCTTATTGTGGGATGTCAGTGACTGTGCTCATTATTATTATGGGATGTTCAAGGGGATGGGAGGGGTAAAGGTCTCCATGGTAACGGTTGCTAGTGGAATGGGGAAGAGTGTTATGTGTGTGTGTGTATGGAGGATTATTATGGTCTGTATGTTGCAAGGTAACTATGCAGAGTGGGGGGAGGGGTGAGTCTGTGTGTGTGTGTATATGTGTAAGTGTGGGGGGGGTTATTATGGGATGTCTGCCCCCTGATCTCTTTGTGTGTATGCAAGGGGGGTTGGTTAGTAGGGAGAGAGACAGGGAGACGGAGACGTCGGACGGTTTTTGGGACACCCCCCTCCCCACTCCCTAAACGGTGCGGCCGCTAGCGTTTTTTTTTTTTTAATAAAAATCGACGCGGTAAAAAAAAAAGAACGAAAGAAAGAAAAGAAACGGAAGCGCCGGACGACGGAGCGTGGAAGCGGTTCTTTTTTTCTTTTTTAGCCCCCCCCCTCTTTATTTCCCACTCTTTCAACCGTCGGCTCGGGAGCAAGTTTTGTGTGAGTACCAACCGGCGTTACGTTTCCTACCCAATCCGGTGGATATGAATCGAATTACGGATTTAAAAAAGAAAAGGCCAGCCCTTTGAAACATCACCGGAGGAATCCGAAACACGCTTGTAGCCGGTGCGGCTAGCGTCCACACACGCACACACACGGTGAAAGAGCTAGCATTTAGCCGTACTGCACCCTGACTAGCATGGGAAACCTTCCGCCGGTCTAACTTTCACCTGTTTTATTTCCCCCACTTCACAAACGACTCGAAAACCCTTCACGTTTCTTCACAAAGGATTTATTTTTCTGTTTACAAATTTATAAACAGCAATTTAACTCCATATTGAGCCACTTGACTAAACTAACTTCCGTTTTCTTCCTGTGCTTTCACATTTCTTCGAAACCGGCTCCGTCTCCCGCCCGGTGCTTGCAGCTATCGTCAGAGGGAACGGCTAGAGAGCCCGTCCCGGGCGTGTGTGTGTGTTCTCGCTATATAAATATATATACACTTCTAAAACAACCCAAAGCTCACAATGTCTGGAAGTGAAGACGACCGAGATGATTATGGAGCGCCTGAAGAGCTGTCAATGATGCACGGTAAGGTCCCTCATGTCCTCCTCAGGTCGGGGTTTGCTAGCCCGGGAAGCACACAATGGAGCTCGGCATTTTGTGTGTGTGTGTGTGTGTGTGTGTGTGTGTGTGTGTGTGTGTGTGTGTGTAGGGGGTTTAGAAAGTTGTATTCGAGTAAGGAAATAGTTACACGGGTCATTCGAAATGATTTCGAGAACCAAAAATAATAATAAATAAGTCTCTGAGGGGGTGAAAATTATTTTGTTTTATATGATTATTTTTTTCAATCTTGGGGACCTTGTGTAACAACATAGCGCCATTAGATATTATAATATTAACTGATGCTCATCCATTGAAATGTTTTCCTTTGTTGTTGTTGTTTTTTTAACGTTGACCTGATGTTTCCCGGCATGGCTTTCTCTGCGGCCTACCGGTGTTTTCTTTCTCTTGCGTGCGCGAGCGCGCGCGCGCGCGTGTGTGTGTGTGTTTGAAAGCATCCACGCTTTTTTGACATATCTCTTCCGATAAACCCAATCATTACGAGTACTTTTGAATTTCTCATTTTTTTGAGGACAAGAACGTCACTTATCTGTTGTTTGGTACGGGGATTCCCCCTACACACACACACACACACACACACACTCGCAGCTTTTCAGCTGCTGAGGAAGCTCAGGCCTACTTTTTTTTTTTTTAAAGCCAAATTGACCAGCTTTTAAACGCATTTGCAATTTTCAGGACATACCCATAGCCACGTTTATATCCATAAATCATGTATGCAGATACACTTGATTCCTTGAGTCAGCAGTTCAGAAGGTCGGAGATGTATGCGTAAACTGGTATCTTTCATCGTTAGGCTTCATCCTGAAATAGAAGAGTTAGAAGTCACTTTGCAAAGTGTTGTTTCAGAAGAGCAGAAAGTGAGCGTTTTATAAGAGGTTACAGAAGCCTGACAGGTTGTGGAACTAGTCAGGATTGTTATTGATGACACTTTAACAGTGTCCCGTTTGAAGGGTTTTGAGGCAGAGACAGATCGGGGTCGGATCAGGGCCTAGGCTGGACAGATCAGGGTCAGATTAGACACGGCCCAAACAGAAGAGGTCCAGACCAAACAGATTGCGACCAGACTAAAAAAAATGGAATCTGGACTAAACAGCTCATGGCCAGGCTTAACAGATTAGAGACCGACTCGGAAGCAGATCAGAGGTGGACTAAACAGATCAGTGCTGCAATCATGGAATTGATGCTTTTTTTTGTTTCACAATATCCATCAACATTTCAAATAAACTTTGGCAGATGAGCCGGTAGAGATGACCGCTAAAAGAATGCTACCCTGGCAGTTCATTACCGGTGCAAGGAGTCAACAATAAATAAATGATTAGACAATTATATAAAAGACATTTAGGTAATTCATCTGCTGTTTGTTTTTTGTGTTCATCAGGCCTAACATCTAGAACACACACTGCAACAGATTTGTCAGTGCTTCAATAGCAACGTTTAAAACACTAAATTCAATCATAACGAACAAAGATTGCAATTTGCTTCAAAAATCTTGAATGCTGTTCGTATTGAACGAATTAATAAAGTGTAAACTCTTGCGGATATGCCTACTGTATAGATGACGACTTGGAGGAAGAGCTGTCCGAAAACGAAGCCCCTAAAGTGAAAAAGAAGAAGAAAGCCAAAAAGAGCAGCCGTGAAAGCAAAAGCAGCAAGAGGCAGCGTTCACGGCGGGAGGTAGGCCCGACCCCATCGCACATCTGTAACACCTCTGTTTACTGTAAAGTTGAACTGAAGCAAAAAAAAAAAATAGAGCATTACATCATGTACCCTCCTCCCTTTTTTTGAAAGGATATCCCAATTAGTTCCCCTGAGCCTGTAGAGGGCCATGACGTGGATGAGGTGGAAGATGGGCCTGCGGGGCGTTCTGACAGCGAGGGTAGTGATTACACGCCTGGCAGGAAGAAGAAGAAGAGAGCCAGCACCTCCAGAGAGAAGAAGAGGAACAGTGCAGGTGCTGACAGGAGCTCCAGCATGACTGTCTCTAAGAGGAAGGAGCCTGAGGAAGAGGAGGACGAAGACGACGACGATAGCTCTGTGAGTGTTAGCTTAACAGTTGCTGCAGTACAGGATCTTATTGAGAGCAAATCCACTCTGACCCCATTACTTCTGTGCATTGTGTATATAGAACAGTTTACACATGTCAAATACAAAGTCCACGGCAGTATATTAATCACAGACGTTAGCATGCTGAAAAGGCTTTAAATAGGACGAATAAACTTTTTTTTTTTTATGACTTTCCCCAGGAACCGAAGACCTCCTCCCAGCTGCTGGATACCTGGGGCATGGAGGACATTGATCATGTCTTTACTGAAGAAGACTACAGATCTCTTACCAACTACAAGGCCTTCAGTCAGTTTGTCAGGTGCGCTTTGCTCAAAAACCCTTTGCACAAAGCCTTGGCCTTAAAGGCATTTTTTTAACCTACATACATTTCCCAGAACTATTGAAATCTAACATCCAATTGGTCAGATTTCACCCCGCATCCAACAGAGCCCAAGCCAGTCCGGCTATTTCTCCCCATTCATCATCAACAAAACACTGTTGCTCTGTGTTTGTTTTTCCACATTATTGTGTGTTTAAAATCCCACGAGAGCAGCCTTTATAACGGTGCTCAAACCAGAACATCTGGTAGCAGCTGTAGCTTGTAACTGTCTCGATATGAATCTGCATCATTTTAAGCACCGTTTCGCTGCCGCACATTCCGCCTATTAGATAAGTATATGGATTCGATTCTCTCCCCAAACAAAAATGTTTGTTTTGAACTCAAAAGATAAACCAGTGGTCCAGAATGTTTTGCTAATTTAAGTTTGTATTTGTTAAACTTGGGAGTCAACCATTTTAATATTGGCTGTACTACCAGATATTGATCAGTGGTGATTTTTTTAAAACTCCGATTTAGGTTAAAGGTAGAGAAGTGTGTCAATGTCCAGGAAGTTATATTCACTTCTTTTAAATTGAACGTATAGAAAAATAGTGGCTTTCCCTCATGATTTGTTGCTCGAGCTCACTCAAGATGGTAGCGAGAGGAAGGAATTCAGGAATCGCCAGAAACAGTGTTTGCCAACTTGCAGAGAAATGTATCCAGTCTGATTGGTCAGACCAGAAATATTGACCTAAATGATGGCCCACCAAGCCCCACCTCCCTCATAGTGAACTAATAGAAAGTGTACTTTAAGCCCCGAAAAGAAAGTGACATTGGTTTGGTGGGTTGTTACTGCAGACAAATATTTGCTCTCCCAAAACTGTAATACTTTTGAACAGATGTGTATAAAGGTGAATAAAAAGATGTTTATTTCCTCGTCTAGTCTCATAGCTCTCTTTTCACTTTTCCACCTTAGACCTCTCATTGCAGCGAAGAACCCAAAGATTGCAGTCTCCAAAATGATGATGGTACTTGGGGCGAAGTGGCGCGAATTCAGTACCAACAACCCCCTGCGTGGCTCCGCCAGCGCCAACGCTGCCCTGGCAGCCGCCAACGTGGCTGCCGCTGTGGAGAGCATGGTGGCAGCTGAGGCTCCAGCTCCTGCCCCTGTAGCCGCTCCACTCGCTGAGCCAGGGCCCCCTCCTGCGCCTCCTCTCCGCAAGGCCAAGACTAAAGAGGGCAAGGGTGAGCTGAGGATTCCTTCGTAATAACAGCACGAGCAGTGCGTGCTTCTCGACGGCGGTGAATCTTTCTGCATTACAGAATTTGACGGGTGCCCAAATGCTCTTTTCGCAGGTCCTAATGCCCGTAGAAAGTCCAAACCTACTCCCAAACCTCAGGAGAAGAAGGTCAAGACTAAGAAAGTCGCACCTCTGAAGATCAAGCTTGGTGGCTTCAACAGCAAGAGAAAGCGCTCCTCTGTATGTGGTCCATTTTAGCTTTTCTTTGAAACTTATGTCTCTTGGCTTTTTTTGATCTGATTTTGATTTTATTTTGTCGTTAAGAGCGAAGACGACGATATGGACGTAGACAGCGACTTTGACGATGGCAGTATAAACAGCGTCTCTGTGTCGGATAGCTCCAATAGCCGCAGTAGTCGCTCCAAAAAGAAGCCCAAGCCCAAGAAGAAGAAGAAAGGTGAAGGACGAGAAACCGAACTTGCTTTTGTCTCACTATAGTATCGATGTGCATCTTAATGTTTCTTTCCAAACTCTCGTCAAAAACAAAACAAAAGACTTTCTCTACAGTTTGCTGAAATGTGTTTTCTCTCCTCCAGTAGACGAGGATGCTGATGGGTACGAGACTGACCACCAAGACTATTGTGAGGTGTGTCAGCAGGGAGGAGAGATTATCTTGTGTGATACCTGCCCCAGAGCGTATCACATGGTCTGTCTGGATCCCGACATGGAGAAAGCCCCTGAAGGCACTTGGAGCTGTCCACACTGTGTAAGTGTCTGTGACTGTTCTTCCTTTTAATGCTACATTTCTAGCACCATTTTCGGTAGAAACCATTTCACAGCACCTCCAGAGCTCGACTACGGTCAGTTGTAATGTTGTGAATTTTGTCTCTTAGGAGAAGGAAGGCATTCAGTGGGAAGCGCGTGAGGAGGCGTCCGAAGGGGAAGAGGAGAACGATGCGGCCGTAGGCGAGGCGGAGGAAGACGACCACCACATGGAGTTCTGTCGAGTGTGTAAGGATGGAGGAGAGCTGCTATGCTGCGACACCTGCCCCTCTTCGTACCACATCCACTGCCTTAACCCACCTCTGCCTGAAATTCCTAATGGAGAGTGGATCTGTCCTCGTTGCACTGTGAGTGAACCGTTGAGTGGTGCTGGTTGTTGTGTGGGGGTTAAAGTTAGGGCTTGACATATAGACAATGACCATTTTAAGGTTTAATTATGCCAATTTCCTAAGTATTTCAATCCCTAGTGGTTTTATGCTTCATTAAAATGCACCATGGCTGAAATTCCCTGTCATTTCTTGAGAAATATGTTAAATTATTATTATTATTTAGCCACTGTAACCAGAACGATGTTTGGCTTGTTAAGTTATTGTGATTTTATTTTTAATTTGTTGTTTGATTCCATTTTTGCCAGTGTCCTGCTTTAAAGGGCAAAGTACAAAAGATCCTTACTTGGCGTTGGGGCGACCCACCACCACCCACCCCTGTTCCACGACCCCCAGACCTTCCGGCCGATTCTCCAGACCCTGCCCCACTGGCTGGTCGGCCCGAGAGGGAATTCTTCGCAAAGTGGCAGAACATGTCCTATTGGCATTGTTCTTGGGTGTCCGAGCTGCAGGTTTGTATACACACACACACACACACACATATACACACACACAAGGGCATCTTCCACATGCTTTGACTTGTCAGATGTCAGATTGTGCAAATACAACCAGTCTAAGATTGGTTTTCCCTCCTTAGCTGGAACTGCACTGCCAGGTGATGTTTAGAAATTACCAGCGCAAGAATGACATGGACGAGCCCCCACCCATAGACTTCGGAGGTGATGGGGATGAAGATAAGAGTGAAAAGAGGAAGAACAAAGACCCTATCTACGCCCAGATGGAGGAGAAGTACTACCGCTTCGGCATCAAGATGGAGTGGATGATGATTCACCGCGTCCTCAACCACAGGTGAGTGTAGGAGATCTCCGCTTCCTTTTGCTCTTGGGATTATGGGAGATCCCCAAAACATTCATTTATTTGCCCCGACGTTCCAAAAAGCACCCTGAAAATGACAGCTTTATCTTTTTTCCCCACCACCAGTTTTCATGGCCTTATTCTCTGATTTGCATAATATACTTTAAAATCTTAAATCCGTATTAAAGGGTCTGCTTGTAAAAAGGAATTGCATTTCCATTTAAACTTCAGTAACCGTGAACTTTTGATCTTAAATTGGTTATTAAACCAATTTATTTGTCTTTTGTCTTTTTATTTGTCTTTCATATGACTGGTGTTTCCATTAGCTTTCAGACTTTTAATATATGTATGTGCACAGTCAATGAAATATTTACAATAGTGAATTTTTTTGGTCTTAAATGGATAAATAGAATATTTTTCCCCCCGTCCCCCCGTGTACATTTCATATATATATATATATATATATATATATATATATATATATATATATATATATATATATATATATATATATATATATATATACACATACATACATACATACACACATACATAAAGCATATGTGGGGTTTAAACACATATTACCTAAAAGCGCATGCTGTTTGTTTCCCCCCTATTACTGGGAGAGTCCTTTAGGTTAAACTTGAGATCATTGCCAGGTCTGCTGAATTTCGGGTGATTTTTAGTGAATTTCGGGTGCCTTAAAACACAAGCTCAAGGCGGTTAGTCTGCACTCTTCTTGCATTCATTTCCTTTAGCCCAAACATTTCAAATATAAAGTTAGAAGTGCGTTTACTGCGTTTTTTTTGCTGAAAAAAAAAAAACGACCTCTGCGTGCATGATATTGGATATAGTGTTTGGTACATTATTATCTGATATAATATTGTTCTATAATGTATAGAAGTCTGTATAACTGCCTTCCTGAGGATTTACCTTGAGTAAACCTGTTTTTTCAGCCAAGTTTGCTAATTAAGATACAATAAAAAGAAAATGATCTGTGTAGCAAAGGTTATAACGAGAGAATTTTCTCCTCTTGACTTCCTTTACCATGTTTCATGGTTATGTGGTTACACAGTGCTGCTGTTGCTCACTGTTTACAGAGTTTGAATAGGAAACATTTGATGTAATTAACCTTTTACAAATATCTCTCTCTGCCCTATAACGTCACTCCTGGGTCAGTGCTGTAACCCTTTACAGTAACTGTAATATGTTTCAACTTTGTGTTCTGGAACGGCCAAAGTTCAGGTATTAGCAGGGGTTTGAACTGTATGTTGCAGTTTAATAATCAAATATCCCAAGCCTGAGTTTATATTTACATACATTGATGCTGCGGCTCATCAATTCCATTAAAGTCTTGTAGTTTGGCCATAGTGTAGTTTAAAAAAAAAAAAAGCTTTCATTTCTTATTTTCACAATGTCTTTCCTTCTGTTGTCCAGCATGGACAAGAAAAATAACTGTCACTACCTCATCAAGTGGAGAGACCTGCCGTATGACCAGGCCACCTGGGAGTCAGAAGATATGGAGATCCCAGAATTTGATGCCTACAAACTGCAGTACTGGAACCACAGGTACAACATCTGCTTAAGGCGTTCATAGTATACTTTTGCTTGTAAATAGCAGTGATGGAACGATCATGAATGGATTAAATTCTACACACACACTGTTTAATGTGGTGCACAGGGGGGTGGTGGGTGTTGAGTTTATCTCTCTCCATCACCATGTTGCCACTGCTGGATATACTTGCTCTTCGCTACGCCTTTGTTTGATGATATATATATATATATATATATATATATATATATATATATATATATATATATATATATATATATATATATATATATATATATATATTGAGCCATTGCTCTGGAGAAAAGCACCTGCCAAAATATCATTGTTGAAAGTCCAGTCTCGCAGTAGCTTTTTAACATAATAGTCATAATCAATCAGACACTAATGCTGATTGACATAAGACACTAGCACTGGTGCAAATTGATTAGAAATTTTTTTTTTTTTAGATATGACAATATATATCAATAACATACAAGTTGTTTATGCTATTTAAAAGATAATTGTTGATGAGGCATTACACAGTGCCTGGTTTGTAAACTTGGTGCCTCGCATGCTTATAAGTTTTCACTTTTCATTACATCGTTGTATTTGTGTTTCCTCCTCGAAAAGGGAGCTCATGATGGGAGATGAAGGCAAACCGAGTAAAAGACTGAAGATCAAAGGAAAAATGAAGAGACTGGACAGGCCCCCAGACAACCCAGTTGTTGATGTGAGGAAATTCCTTTGTTCATATGCAAGAAAAAAAATGGAAATTTTAAAATAAATATTTATAAAATAGCAGTTTGACATTTGATTCTGAACATTTCTTGTGCTCTTTCAGCCAACTATTAAGTTTGAACGTCAGCCAGAATATCTCGACTCGACTGGCGGCACGCTGCATCCATACCAGCTGGAAGGGTTGAACTGGCTGCGTTTTTCCTGGGCTCAGGGTACAGATACCATTCTGGCTGACGAGATGGGCTTGGGAAAGACTGTACAGACTGCTGTTTTTCTTTACTCGCTCTACAAAGAGGTGTGTGTTGGGGGAGGGTGTAGGCTGAGCCTTTATAGAAGTGAGCGGTTGCCATTTTGAATCTATCAATGGATGTACAAATTTAATCAACATGGATGGCCGTTCTGCATAAAGATTGGCGCTAGAAAATGATATGGGTGCCATCTGTTGGCCAAAGTGCAGAATGCAAGGATTTTTTTTTCATGCGTTGACGTCTCAGTATACAATATCTAATTTGTAAAATTAATAATTAGTAATTTGTACATTAAAAAAATAATTCGGCCTTTAAAATACAAAGAGGCTTTTTAAAGTAGGTGTTTATTGCCTGTGATTTGTATCTGAGTATATAGTCTTATTTTTAAATTGAGTTTGTCTCACTGTTAAGACCATATAGGGTAATTGAGGTAATTTGAGAATTTCACCTCCATCGTAAAGATTTAAAAAGCTTTATTCAGGTTAAAGAACAGTTATAATGCTATATTGTAAATGTAACGCACACACTACACATTGAGCCTTACACTAATCCTCCACTAACATAACTTATGTTCTCACTCGTGAACACACACACGTATGTGTATGCAAGGAGAAAATTCTCTCATTATAACCTTTATACATGCAATTTAAATGAGTACGAGTGACTTTTCAAGTTCTTCTGCTCCTCCGCTAGCCGCTATTGTTGCCTGATCAACATTTCCTGTTCAAGTGAACACATGACTACTCTGTGTATTTACAAAATTACATAAAAACGTATCAGTATCAGCAGGGGGGGAAAACTTTTACTCTGCACCGGTTTTTACACATTTATCTGCACTCGTTTGCACAGATGCTATTATTTGCTATCCGTAGCAGCTAAAATGTATTTTGTTGCCATTTACCTGCACTATGTAATGACAAAAAGAAAATTCTATCCATCAAGACATGAATGTGATTGTGTAACTAAATATTTAGTTATCCTGTTTTTCAGGGTCATTCTAAAGGGCCGTTCTTGGTTAGCGCCCCTCTCTCTACCATTATTAACTGGGAAAGAGAGTTTGAGATGTGGGCTCCTGATATGTACGTAGTCACGTATGTAGGGGACAAGGATAGCAGAGCTGTCATTCGAGAGAACGAGTTCTCGTTTGAGGACAATGCCATCCGTGGGGGCAAAAAGGCTTCCAGGATGAAGGTGGGTTCAGTTTTAACAGCGATCTTTTATTCTTTTTATTGTGGTAAAAAAATCACTGTATAGATTTTTTTTAAGGAATAACCTTGTTTAAAAGAGGTGTACACGTGTACGTGTGTGTGTGTGTGTGTGTATATATATGTATGTGTGTATTTGTGTGTGTGTGTGTGTGTGTGTATGTATATATATATATAGATATATATATATATATATATATCTATATATATATATATACCTATATATATATATATATATATATATATATATATATATATATATATATATATAATAAAATTTTTTCTTTTCATTTCATTCCACCATACAGAAAGAGGCGTCAGTAAAGTTTCATGTGCTGCTGACTTCCTATGAGCTTATCACTATTGACATGGCCATCCTGGGATCCATTGACTGGGCCTGTCTGGTGGTGGACGAAGCACATCGGCTCAAAAACAACCAGTCCAAGGTGAGTAAACACATCAAGACAAAGCGCTATCGGTTTGAAATAAGAAGTTGAAGTGACAGTTTTATGGAAATTCTCCCCTGTCTGTATTAAATTGCTGAATATTCCTATATGGCAAATATCTGAAGGATTGTTCATTAAAGCTTACTTATACTACTCATTGTTTGCATTTATTATTATTTTTTGTAATTATTAACCACAACCGCTTGTGTTGAAGTGTACTTATACAGTTGTATTTGAGTGAAAAACGCTGGTTGCAGAAATATTTGTGAATGTGACGATGCAGCATTCTGATCTCGCATTGACTCCACACACCTTTAGGATTCCTGCTTTTGCCTAAATTTCTCACATCGGTGTTCAAAATGACATTCGTTTATAAAGATAGTCCTGAAACACACACACACACCTACAAAGTGAATGAGGTGCACGAGTAAATGCCGTCTTGGTTTTTAGAGCTGACTTGTAACTCTATGACTGTTTGTGTGTTCTGCAGTTTTTCCGAGTGCTGAATAATTACCCTCTTCAGCACAAACTGCTGCTTACGGGAACACCTCTACAAAACAACCTGGAGGAGCTCTTCCACCTGCTCAACTTCCTCACGCCAGAGAGATTTAGGTGTGTGTGTGTGTGTGTGTGTGTGTGGACAAAGCAAAACTAGATTCACTGTTTCTCCCTGACATTAAACTCACATGTTCACCGTCTCCTTTAGCAACCTGGAGGGCTTTTTGGAAGAATTCGCCGATATTGCTAAAGAAGACCAGATCAAGAAACTCCACGACATGCTGGGACCGCACATGCTCCGGCGACTGAAAGCCGATGTGTTCAAGCACATGCCCTCAAAGACCGAGCTCATTGTCCGTGTAGAACTCAGTCCCATGCAGAAGTAAGTAAGGAAAGAAGGAACGGTGTTGCACTCGAGGAAAGACACCCTGCTATTCTCTATTGATTGTCTTGAAGAGACCTTCTTTAGAAAATGCTTTGTGCCTTGTAGGAAATATTACAAGTTCATCCTGACGCGCAACTTTGAGGCCCTGAACACTCGAGGAGGTGGAAATCAAGTGTCCTTGCTGAACGTAGTAATGGACCTGAAGAAGTGTTGCAATCACCCCTACCTTTTCCCCGTAGCTGCTATGGTAAGCTATTTTCAGACATTCGCACCTACATCAGACCGCATGAAAGAAAGATTTCGTAAATTATTGCTCAAATTTGTTGTTACACTCCCCCTTTCTCCCCACCCCCCCCCCCCCCCCCCCCCCCCCCCCCCACCCCCCCCCCCCCCCCCCCCCCCCCCCCTTGTCCCCACTCTTGTAATAGTTTATTTAGCTTTGTAAACTAGTAAACATAAAAAAAAAATAATGCTATATGACAAATTAAAATGTATTAATATATATTGAGGGGAAATAAGACATTCATCCAAGCAAACAAAAATATCACTCCAAATAAACAAAAACAATTCAGTCCTAAATGGTCAAAACGAATTAAATAAACAGTGATTTGACACTAGGGACTGCTCATGTACTGTATAAAACACCACCATCCTGATCGTTTTTTCACTCAAGCAACCGGGAAAAATCAAGATGGTAGTGGGTGGTTGTTGTTGTTGTTGGTGTTTTTTTTTTTTTGTTTTTTTTTTTTAAATCCCTCAACCGATTCTATCCTGAATATAGCTCATCTAGATTCTGAGTACGTAACTGGCTATAATCTGATTCCTCTCTGCTTAAAACAGGAAGCACCGAAGATGCCAAATGGGATGTATGATGGCAGCGCCCTCTCAAAGTCTTCTGGGAAGCTGATGTTGCTCCAGAAAATGCTTCGCAAACTGAAAGAAGGAGGGCACAGAGTGCTCATCTTTTCTCAGGTACGTGGCAGGGACATGCATAAACGTGTACGAGCCGAGCCGTACGCAATAGAAGAAAAAGTGGCTTATTCGTTTGCCTTATCGGTGTAGATGACCAAAATGCTGGACCTGCTCGAAGACTTCCTGGAGAATGAGGGCTACAAGTACGAACGTATTGATGGAGGGATCACTGGGGGGATGAGACAGGAAGCAATCGATCGCTTCAATGGTGGGTATTTTGGTGACTGTAGTGGCTTAAAAAAACAAATAAATATTTCTGTCTTTGTCTAAGAACTCATCTTGTTTGTCCCATAGCTCCTGGTGCTGTTCAGTTTGTTTTCCTTCTGTCGACTAGAGCTGGAGGCTTGGGTATTAATCTTCGCCACAGCCGACACGGTTATTATCTACGACTCTGACTGGAACCCTCACAATGACATTCAGGTAGGTTCGTTATTAAAGTTGCTAAGGTTTGTCTTGTTTATAATGTAATGTGTGTGTCATGGTAAATCAAAGGTCACCAGGGGCCAACATTGGACCTAGTTTAGTAATTTCTGATTAAATGCACTTGATTTTTTTTTCTGTATTTTGGCGATCTGAGTGTAATCGTTAATTTTTGTTTTTTCTTCTCTCGTGTAGGCCTTCAGCAGAGCTCACCGAATTGGTCAGAACAAAAAAGTCATGATCTACCGCTTTGTCACCAAAGCCTCTGTTGAGGAAAGAATTACTCAGGTAAACCTTTTTTGTCATTTTGTTAGATGACATCTCATTTTCTATACATTACGTTTAACCGTGTGGGAGCTTTTGCCCGTCACTCGCCCTCAGGCCTTGCTAATTAGGAATAAACATCATTAATTTCTATAAAAATGTTAAGACGGTGTTGAAACCTCTATAGAATTAAACTTGAACTTTGTCTCTCATTTCGTTCACACAGGTGGCCAAAAAGAAAATGATGCTCACCCATTTGGTGGTACGACCCGGTTTGGGCTCCAAAACGGGCTCCATGTCTAAGCAGGAGCTGGATGACATTCTGAAATTTGGCACTGAGGAACTCTTCAAGGATGACGGAGAAGGTGATTACATGTTCATGTTGTCACCTGTCTGCTTTGGTTTTTGTTTGTCTTTGTAAAGGAGGAGTACAATTGTATTTTATTTTGTTTAAAACCTTTTTCTTTATCAGGAGAGAACAAAGAGGAGGACAGCAGTGTGATTCACTACGACGACAAGGCCATAGACCGGCTCCTGGACCGTAACCAGGACGCCACAGACGACACCGAGCTTCAGAGTATGAACGAGTATCTCAGTTCCTTCAAAGTGGCACAGTACGTGGTCAAGGATGAAGAAGATGAGGTACAGCAAAGTTTTATCGAATGAGTTGGAGTACCAGCTGAGGTGTTGAGTGCTGAAATGTTTTTTTGTTTGTTTTTTCCTTTGACAGGAGGAGGAGGTGCAGAGGGAGATCATTAAACAGGAGGAGAGTGTGGATCCAGACTATTGGGAGAAGTTGCTGAGACACCACTACGAGCAGCAGCAGGAAGATTTGGCTCGCAACCTCGGCAAGGGCAAGCGCATCCGCAAACAAGTCAACTACAATGACGGATCCCAAGAAGACCGAGGTATCGTTCGATCGCAGTAAATGATGAATAATCGAATAAATGATGGCTAAGCTTTTAACATGGTGCAACACGGGATTATACCGCGCAATAAATATTCTGTTTTCGTCTCTCTCCACACAGACTGGCAGGATGATCAGTCTGACGGTCAGTCGGACTACTCCGTCGCCTCAGAGGAAGGAGACGAGGACTTCGATGAACGGGCGGAAGGTAAAAAGTTGGCACAAAAATCTGTAAAAGTTGCTTTAGTTGAAGAAATGCACCAATGCCCTCACCCCCCACCAATGTTCTAATCCGTTTTTGTTATTTTCCAAATGTAGCGAACTCCCGTAGACCCAACAGAAAAGGCCTCCGAAATGACAAGGATAAGCCTTTACCCCCCCTGCTGGCCAGAGTGGGAGGCAACATCGAGGTGAGCTAAATAATCACCAGTAAAATTTTATTTACATCATCAATGGCGTATTCTCCCTCTTTAACATGCCAGTTTCTTTTTTTGTTGTTGTTATTGAAGGTGTTGGGCTTCAATGCTCGCCAACGGAAGGCCTTCTTGAACGCTGTAATGCGTTATGGAATGCCGCCACAGGATGCTTTCACCACCCAATGGCTGGTTAGAGATTTACGCGGGAAATCCGAAAAGGAGTTCAAGTACGTCTTTCCATTCACAGTTGGCATCAAGAATCTTTTCTTGTGCATTGTGTAATCTTGTGTAATCCCCCTCCCTACACACAGGGCATACGTGTCACTTTTTATGAGGCATTTGTGCGAGCCCGGCGCTGATGGTGCCGAGACGTTTGCCGACGGCGTGCCACGAGAAGGCCTGTCACGGCAGCACGTTCTTACCCGAATCGGGGTGATGTCACTGATCCGCAAGAAGGTGAGACCTTTTTTCTTGATTTGTTCAGCTGCTCATTCGAAATGCAGAACTATAATGTTTACTTCATCCCAATTGCTGTTTGATGGCAGTTATATTTTGTCAACCCTTAATTTGCGTAAATGGGGTAATTTAATTGCGTCTGTTGATTTTTTTCTAGGTTCAAGAATTTGAGCATGTGAATGGTCAGTGGTCCATGCCCTGGATGATGGAGCTTGAAGAAAATAAAAAGGTTGCAGCAGCTGGCCACCCCGACTCACCCTGGGAAAACTCCTTCCACTGGCACTCCAGCTGACACACAACCCAACACACCAATTCCAGGTTTGTTTAATTTATGCAAATGTGTGTCTAAAGTGTGTGTCTTAACTAAAATCCAATTTGAATGCAGTTCAGAAGCACCATTTCAAACAACCACTCGGACATATGAATATATTATTTATATCGCCTAAATATATAAAAATACCTGCATTGTCAGCATTAATACCATTATTGCATAAAGGGATTTGAAGTACTATTCCTTTGTTAAAGATCAATAATAAATATAGAAAATAAGACTGATCTCTTAAAATGGACAAAATGTTTCTGCTGAAATTTCAAACAGGAATATCTTGAAAATAAAACGAATGTAGTGTATTTAATTTCCATATTGCATCAAAATGCAAATACCTTCTGGCTTTTAAAACATGGCATTTCACAAACAGGCCTTTGTACTGTAAAAAAAAAAAAGTCAACATCAACAACTGTAATTTAAGGACCAGATACATAGATTTAATAATGAAACCTTCATTCTTCATCTACCACAGAAGATGCCTCCAAAACAGAAGATGGGAATAAAGAGACTGAAAAAGAGAAAGAAGGGAAGAAGGATGGTGAAACGGAACAGAACAAAAAAGTAGACGATGAGGTGAGTGGCAAATTTTGATTATTTTAATTTTTTAATCAAGAAAAAAAAATTAACACCCTTATAGCTTATGTAGCTATAAACGTACATTAACAAACATCTACTGTCTTTAGGTCATCGCTATTCCTGACGACGACGAGAAAATACCCTCTCCCGCTGAACAGAAGGAAAAAGGAGAGAAAGACCCCGTCTCTGCTTCCGGTACGGAGATGGATAAAACAGGAAATGGAGCCGAAGAAAAAGAGAAGACGACTGGAGACTCTGCAGAGCAAAGCAAGACTCCCGATGAGGCACAGGCAGAAGATTCAGAAACTAAAAAGGATGAAACCACAAACACGGGTGATTAGTTTGTTTTTGTCTTGATTCGTACAACATTACTGGAAGTGTATTTGCGCTATGATTTTAAATGCCAAATTGTCTTTCATATTTAGCTTTGAGTCTTAAGCAACTTATTTTACTGAATTCATCCCCTAGGTTTAATAGAAATAAAGAAAGAAGATAAGACCGAGCTCATGGACACCACTCCTGCTGCAGATGAGAAGAAAGGTAGCCATCTGTTTACCCAAGTCTTGCATATTTCTTAACTTGTACAATATATATATATATATATATATATATATATATATAAAATATGTGTGTATGTATGTATAAACCTCTCGATCCCTCGTGTAGATCAAAAGGATGAAAAGGATTCTGTTAAGATCGAAGAGACATCCAAATTGCAAAATGGAGACGGTGGCAAAGATGGCGTGGCAGCGGGAGCAAGTGAGGAGAAGAAAAAAGCAAAGACCCGCTTCATGTTTAATATTGCAGATGGAGGATTTACTGGTGAGATGAAGGACCAAATTAAAATGTTTTTTATGTACTGTTGTTGTTGTTGTTGTTGTTAATTGATTTGTTACATAACGATGTCTTGCAGAGTTGCACTCCCTGTGGCAGAACGAGGAAAGAGCAGCCACAGTTACTAAGAAAACTAACGAGATATGGCATCGCCGACACGACTACTGGCTTCTCGCCGGCATCATCCAGTATCCTTTGCACCGTTTGTACGCCTTGCTTATTAATAGTGCTGCCACCTACTGGTGGAACATGCAATGACGATGCACACTTTTAGTCCTCAAAATATGTAAAAAAAAAAAAAAACATTTAATCTTGTTTGATAAATATTAAACTGTCTTTTTAAAAACAATATTAAAAAAAAATGTAGCCATCATCTGTCCACAATAATCCTTTGGAGTAGTAATAATTTTTTGGGTCAATATCACACACCCCTAATAAAACCCCGCCTCCTCCCTTCCCCGTGGCTTTATGGCAGCCATTTTATACCTGTCTGTCTGCCTTGCCTAAAGCTGCTATACCCAGCATCTCCACAACGTTGGACACTTCAGTACCTTGTAGAAACCTTAAGAAACTTCACACTGGCTGTAACCTGATCTCAGGATCGAATTATGGCAACCGCACGTTTTCTTTTCCCTTTTTAGAAGTGTTTTTTTTTTTTTTTTTTTTTTTTTTTTTTGTACCGCATGTTCCTTTAACTCCTCTTTCTCAGACATGGTTACGCTCGGTGGCAGGACATCCAAAACGATGTCAAATTTGCCATCCTCAACGAGCCCTTCAAGGGCGAGATGAACAGAGGCAACTTTCTGGAGATCAAAAACAAGTTCCTAGCTCGGAGATTCAAGGTAGAGGGCTCTATCTATATTATTATTATTTATTATTATTATTATTGCTATTATTTTTGTCTTATTGTCTCTTTACTCCACGTTAGCTGTTAGAGCAGGCGCTAGTGATCGAGGAACAGCTACGACGGGCGGCGTATTTAAACATGACCGAGGACCCGTCGCATCCCTCCATGGCTCTGAATACACGCTTCAGTGAGGTGGAGTGTCTTGCCGAATCGCACCAACACCTCAGCAAGGAGTCGATGTCTGGGAACAAACCCGCCAACGCCGTCCTGCACAAAGGTGGGTTTCAGGAGCAGAAACTAAAACTTTTTTTTACAGATCGTTCATTTGTGTGCGCTGCGAAAATCCATTCCGGTTGAGAAGGTGATTATACTGTACGAGAGTGACCTCTAGTGGCCAATCACTGATGTCACATGCCATTCAGCGATATTCATATAGATTTCATCTCACTCTTCAAATCCAGTATCCATTTAAGAGAAATAATCCACTGTGACGCTCCAGCTGTAATGAGCGGGGAAAAAAATGCTAATTTCATCTAAACAAATGTTTAAAACCCTGTTTCACTTTTCTTTTTAGTGCTCAAACAGCTTGAAGAGTTGCTGAGTGACATGAAGGCAGACGTCACCCGTCTCCCAGCAACCATTGCCAGGATACCGCCTGTTGCTGTGCGGCTGCAAATGTCCGAAAGAAACATTCTCAGCCGGCTGGCCAGTAGAGGCCCAGAGACACAGTCCCAGCAGGTACCAAACAAAATGGCAGATTTAGCCCTACTACACCCCCACCCCCCCCCAGCCGGTAGTGCTTATGTGCTTCTTTGTTTTTGTTTTTGAAACCATTAAATGTTTACATCCCCCCCCCCATCTCTTTATTTTTCCAGGTATCTCAGCAATAGCCTGCAGCGGGCCGGAGCCCACCACTCAAGCACCACCTACCACCTCTACATTCCTGACTGACACCTCAGATTACATCTCGCCTTAGCTTGAAGCCACACCCCTTTACCTACAAATGGACATGAGTCTGTAGGCGGAAATACGGAGTTTGTGGAATCTGAAGCTATTTTATTTTCTCTTCTTTGTTTTTTTTTATTTTTATTTCTTCTTTATTAATATTATTGATATAATGTTATTATTGATGGTTTTTGGGACCGAAAATAAAAGAGTAATAAAAACATTTGTTGTGTCGGTAACGTGATTTCTTTTTGGAGATCTAGACCTCAGAACTGCAGGGAAACGAACCCTCTCTGTGCAGGCGCGTTCAGTGTTCGTTTATGATCACCAAAAAAAAGCTTCACTGTTGTTGGAGCTTCGTTGTTTTTGGGGAGATATACTGCTGATTGATGAACACTGATGATTGCAGTAGTCTGTGTGTGTGTATATGTATGTGTAAAAAAATTTTGTGTGCACAGTGGCTTAGTGGTTAGCACGTTCGCCTCACACCGACAGGGTCCGGGTTTGAATCCCGTCTCGGCCATGTGTGTGTGGAGTTTGCATGTTCTCCCCGTGCCTCAGGGTTTTTTTCCTCTGGGTTACCCGGTTTCAAAAACATGCAAAGTAGGTTGATTGGCACCTTGGAAAATTGTCCCTAGTGTGTGTGTGTGTGTGTGTGTGTGTGTGTGTCCTGTGATGGGTTGGCATTCCATCCAGGGTGTATCCTGCCTTAATGCCCATAGACACCTGAGATCGGCACAGGCTCCCCGTGACCCGAGGGAAGATCGGATAAAGCGGTAGAAGATGAATGAATTAAATATATATAACAATCCTGCGCAACATACAATTAAGCAGTTATGGTGTTTAGGGCCTTCCTCAGGGGCCCATTAGTGGAGTTATACTAATGAACTGTCTTGATTAATCGGTCGACCTCTAACGTTCGATGAATGATGAAAGATTCAGTAGCTGAAATCTGTTCAGAAGTTGTTCTTTACTTTAACCCTCTGTGTAATCACACACATCTTTAGATAGTTTATTTATTTATCTATTTATTTTTGGTTTTAAGTAAAGAGAACTCAGTTGGAGAATTTGGATGGATCAGGAAAGTCTACAGAGCAGGCAGTAACACAATCACTGGTATCTCCGCTACTCTTATGTTATTTTATTTATTGATTAGTATGTTGTTTGCAAGGCCAATGTGTGAAATCTTCATGTGGAAGTCTACAGAGTGCACTGATTACGTCTCATCAGCTACAGGTGAGCTCCACGCCACGACACACACACACACACACACACACACACACACACGCGCACTCGTCTACCGGCTTACTAACACACTCCACTTATTTTTGTTAGTCTTTTCCTAAAATGAAGATTATTAAATCCAAATCCTGTTCCAGCAAACCTGCCTGCAAGCATCTACTGTCCGGATCAGACTGACTCCATTCACTGCAACATAAAGGTAAAAACCGTAAATGTACTGAATTGTATTTTTAAGGTTTTATGCAAAGAATGCCAATATTTATATATAGAATATAAAGCATATTCAGTGACCGTAAATAAAATTAAACGGTTTTTTGCGTACAGCGGGTGTTTAAGTCACGGTTCGGTTCAGTTACGGGCGAAGAAATTTTAATAGTTCTTAAGACACTTAAATAAAATTCCTTGTTTGGTTATAATAATATATACCGGCCGCGTCCGTTAGGGGGCGCCAAAGCGAATCATCTTTTTCCATAGAACCCTGTCCTGTGTTATGGAGTAACTATTTATCGTTACGTAATTTAATTGCAAAATAAATGTAACCGTAATTCGTAACAGTTACTGAGAAAAAAAAGTGTAATTAAATTACTTATGAAAATGTTTACAAATAAGGGAAACAATTTCATATAAAATCAGCGCTTTAGATTTGTAACTGAAACGGGATTTTGTTCGAGTGCCATCTAGTGGACAAATCCAGTAATTATCATTTACAATCTATTACATTTCCAAAGTACACCTTCTTAACACTCGCTCTATCTTCTACATCTGCCTCTTTCACTCAATATACCTTCACCTCCTCCTTCCTCTTTTCCTCCTGCCTGGTCCCTCCATCCTCAGCACTTAACCCCTTCATCTTCACTTCCTCCGCCTCCTGTCTTTTAGACGGCGCCCCCTACTGTCTCTAAACCGTAACAACATCGCCGGTCTCACCACAGTCCTTTAAAAGTTCTCTTTCACCTTTGCAGATACCCTTCTATCACTTTTGCCACTCTTTTCTCCACCTACTCCCCCCCCCCCTTCCTGCACTCTTTTCTTCACTTCTCCACCCGGTCTGGTCTGCCCTCTTCTCCTCCTCTACTCCACCCGGTCTGCGCTCTCTTCTTCTCCTCTATTCCACCCGGTCTTCTTCTCCTCTATCCACTCCACCCGGTCTGCGCTCTCTTCTTCTCCTCTACTCCACCCGGTCTGCGCCCTCTTCTTCTCCTCTACTCCACCCGGTCTGCGCCTCTCTCTCCTCCTCTACTCCACCCGGTCTGCGCCCTCTTCTCCTCTCTCCACCCGGTCTGCGCCCTCTTCTCCTCTACTCCACCCGGTCTGCGCTCTCTTCTCCTCCTCTACTCCACCCGGTCTGCGCCCTCTTCTCCTCCTCCTCCACCCGGTCTGCGCTCTCTTCTTCTCCACCCGGTCTGCGCCTCTCTTCTCTCTATTCCACCCGGTCTGCGCTCTCTTCTTCTCCACCCGGTCTGCGCTCTCTTCTTCTCCTCTACTCCACCCGGTCTGCGCCCTCTTCCCTCTTCTCCTCCTCTACTCCACCCGGTCTGCGCCCTCTTCTCCTCCTCTACTCCACCCGGTCTGCGCTCTCTCTCTTCTCCTCTACTCCACCCGGTCTGCGCCCTCTTCTCCTCCTCTACTCCACCCGGTCTGCGCTCTCTTCTCCTCCTCTACTCCACCCGGTCTGCGCCCTCTTCTTCTCTCACCCGGTCTGCGCTCTCTTCTCTCTCCACCCGGTCTGCGCTTCTCTTCTCCTCTACTCCACCCGGTCTGCGCCCTCTTCTCCTCCTCTACTCCACCCGGTCTGCGCCCTCTTCTCCTCCTCTACTCCACCCGGTCTGCGCTCTTCTCCTCCTCTACTCCACCCGGTCTGCGCTCTCTTCTTCTCCTCTACTCCACCCGGTCTGCGCTCTCTTCTTCTCCTCCGCTCCACTCCACCCGGTCTGCGCTCTCTCCTCTACTCCACCCTGGTCTCTCTCTTCTCCTCTACTCCACCCGGTCTGCGCCCTCTTCTCCTCCTCTACTCCACCCGGTCTGCGCTCTCTTCTTCTCCTCTACTCCACCCGGTCTGCGCTCTCTTCTCCTCCTCTACTCCACCCGGTCTGCGCTCTCTTCTCCTCTACTCCACCCAGTCTCTTCTTCTCTATTCCACCCGGTCTGCGCTCTCTTCTTCTCTACTCCTCCACCCGGTCTGCGCCCTCTTCTCCTCTACTCCACCCGGTCTGCGCTCTCTTCTCCTCCTCTGCTCCACCCTTTCTGCACTCTCTTCTCCACCTGCTCCACTTCACTTTTAAATTGAAGCAGCTTCAGTCTGTTGCATCATTTTGAATGAAAATTGCACGGCAGATTCTGGACATTTATTTGTTTTGGTCTTTTTGATTTTTATAACACCAAACTGTTTTTCTGTCTCCTCAGGCCGTTTACATCCACCTGAACCTCCGGTGCTTTTTAGTGTTTGCTGTGGACGTGTGGAAGAGCGCGCAGGTAGTTTTGCCGAGTCTCAGCCTTGCATTTTGGTTTCTTTCTTCCGATACACAGGCGCATCTCAATCCATTACAATATCATGAAAAATCAACTCTAATTGTGAAGCTCAAGCTATTAAATAAACACAGACCGAAGGAGTTTAAGCTCTTTTAAATGTGATTTGGGCTCCAAAAATTATTAAGTATTGCTCGTATACAGTAAATAAAGTATTACCTTTTTTTATTACCTTTTTTTTTTTTTTTTTTAAGATGAATTCTAGTTTTTAAATGTGAGACAAAACAATTACAATTAAAAGAACTTGGATTACTTCAGTCTGTGTGTATTGAATTTATTTAAACCACGAGTTTCACAATTAGAGTTGAAAAACCTTTTCATTATATTTTAATTATTGAGATGCACATTCATTTTCTTGTATGCAAATACAAGACCGCCTCTACATCTGCCTCTTTCACTCAATATACCTTCACCGCCTCCTGCCTGGTCCATCCATCCTCAGCATTCTTCCCCCCCTCTCCTAAACATCCGTCATGTTCCTCCAATAACCCCATTTCTATCCATCCTCAACATCTTCACTTCCTCCGCCTCCTGTCTTTGACGACGCCCCCTACTGTCTCTAAACCGTAACATCGCCGGTCTCACCACAGTCCTATACAAATTTATGACTAAGTTTAAAAAAAATGTTCAAACTGTTATTGAGAGTTTTATTAAATATTCATGAACATTCCAGCCAGTAAATGAAGTTATGGAAACTGTGTGTACAGGAAAATAAAAAAAGCGCCTGTGAATGATGAACCCCAGCGTGATGTCGCTCGATGAGCTGAAGTGAAACCCGGGAATGTTTTTTTTTTTTTTACGCCTCGAGCTCAAAATCGAAGTACTGCGGATCGAAGTAGTGAATTCTGACGTAACCGTCCTCACCGCCGCTGCTGTAACTGCGAAGGTGGAAAAAACACATTTCGAGGTGAGTTTCACGACTACGGAAGCATTAAATCACCATAAATGATGATTCTGTAAAAAAAAACCCAGGCTACAACAATTCAGATTTTTTAAACACTCCACATGGACAGAACCTTGTGGGCACCAGACCATCCCATTCCACATACAGGTATCCATTTGTGCCACACTCCTGGGAAAATATTCCACTAGATTTTGCCCATTGACACCCCATTAAAAAATTTAAATAAATAACCCTATATTAATTATCCATTTGATGTAATCCAACTAATCACTATACCAAATCGATACTATAGCCAAAAAAACAAAACAATGTACTATAATGGTCAGGTGCCCATAAACTAATGTCCATGTAAAGGGTTTAAAAAGTACTTAAGTTTACCTAATCAACACTTAAATGCCATTTCTTAACAAAATAGAAATATATACAATAATGTTACTTCCATGTTGTACTTCTCTCTGCAAATTACTTGTTATTTATTTGTGTCTTTAAAAAGGTACAATTGTAAACACTGAGTTTTTATTTATTAATGAAATATTTGCCATTTGCTGAAACAAAGTAAAACTGTCTCAACTAAAATAAAATTATTTTTAATTGTTTCCAAAGTTTCACCAGCATGAAAGTCTGCGCACACACACTGCCCCCTAGTGTCCAGCATTTGGAACTACAAGTGGCAGCACTATTAAACTGAAGAATGGATGCATTTTAAAAGCAGGTTATGAATACATTTCTAGTACTGACATACCACACAACACCTGATACTGATTAACTCTAACGGGCGAGTACTAACTGGTCCCAAACTTGCAGAAAACACCCGATAGGAAGTAACAACATGGAAAACATTTAATGAGTAACGAACGGAAAAGGACGGCATGAATTAATACCTTTTGCCGTCGGGGTGGAACGCCACACAGTTAATGGGGCCGAAGTGACCCTTCACTCTTCCAAACTCCTCTTCGTAGGCTGCGTGGAAAAACCTGTACGGGGAAAAACGAGAGAAAATATGAGAAACTATTCCGTATACACATGGATGAATAAGTGAATTCTAATTTCCACTGCTCCCATTAGGGGGCGCCACAGATGATCGTCCTCTACATCTTACTCTTTAGACAACGCCACCTACTGTCTCTAAATGGTACAACATCGCAGGTCTCACCACAATCCTTTCACTCTGACAGATTCCCTTCTATCACACATCACTTTTTTTTTTTTACACCCTCACTTCTTCAATGACGGCTCCCTGGCCGCTCTGAGACTTGAGCTCACGCCTTTCACATGCATTATAGGCAAAACCGACAAGAGCAATTTTTGTCCCAACCTGGCTTCAAATTTGCCGATCCGGGTGGAAGTGGTCGTGACCTCCATGGCTTCCTGACCTCCTCCCATGACCACCTGGACACAAGCGGAAGACTGTCAGATACGTCAACACTTTTGATGCCATAAACGGAACACGATTCATTTACATGTCATTCTCTTACTGGTGCTGGGATTCGAACTCGTAACTTTCCCAACACAGAGACACAGTAAAACAACGGTGATGATTTTATTGAATAAAACATAACTGCAGAACTGTCTATGCAGATATTATGCGACTTAGTACAGAAAACAGGATATGAGAGGGAGAGAGAGAGGAGAGAGACAGAGAGAGAGACACTATATGGACAAACGTGAGACATCCGTATATATGAGACACACATATAAATATATATACACATATATATCAGACACAGACACATATAGACACACACACATAGTTATTACACAGACACACACATATACACACACATATATACACACATATAGAGAGAGACAGTATATATATAGATATACACATATGTATATACACACATACACACATACAGAGAGAGACATATACATATATATATATATATATATATATATGTATATATATGATATATATGTGTGTGTATATATATGTGTGTGACAGTGTGTGTGTGTAGATATATATATATATATATATATATATATATATATAGATATATATATATATATATATACATATACATGTAGTGTGATTGTATATACATGTGTGTGTGTGTGTGTATATATATATATATATAGATATATATATATATAGGTGTGTGTATATATATATATATGTGTGTGTACGGGTGTGTGTACATGTGTATATACATATGTGTATATATATATATGTATATGTACATACATACATACATACATACACACGATTTGACATTTTGTCAAGGCTTGCAGGCCAAACCAACATGAACCCCAGGCCTATTCACCTACATCACCAACACCCTTGTATCTGACAATTCTCCCCATAAAAATCTAGTGTAAGCTTTTCCCAGTAGAGTGGTGATCACTCCAACAACGGTGCTCAGGATGTCGACAAACATTTGTCGATATAATGAAATTATACATTCAATAAAACCAGATTCGTTTTGCTTTTCCTAGAAAAGTGTAATAAAAAGGCACTTGCGTGGTCCATGTTGGGCGAGATGGCGGCCGAGTTGACGGGGCGCTCGGTCTTGAAGGTTTTGATGTGATCGAGTGAGCTCGAGTCAAACAGCTGTGAACAGAGACGAGCGTTTAACGACACGCTCACACCTGGCAGTGCACTTTACTGATGTTACAGAGCTCGGAAGTAAACCACACATTCTCTACTGATGCCTTATAAGACAAGACATCCCATTCATTCACTATTGTCTCTGCATATTATTATATAAAGTTAATCCACATTTAACAACATATATACAAAAACATGAACGCGTTATGATGAAGGGTGAAAGGTGACTTGTTTGTGGGAACACCTAGACTTGTATTGCATAAAAAATAAACACAAATCACACACTGTGCATGCTTCATATAAAAAACAAACACAAACAAACCTTAGCAGCGCAGTCTTTAGAGGCGGTGATGACCATCGTGAGGTCTACAGACGACTGGATGTCGTTGATTTGCTTGGTGTGCTCCTTGACTGTCGTCAGGATATCTCCAGACTACCAACACACACACACACACACACACACACATGCGATTATAGCAAAGGCTTTGCAAATTAAACCCCAAAGAAAACACACACAAATGCCGTCGGTTTATGGAAACAGTAGCTGTGAGGAAACGAACCTTGGCACTAAACTGGTTGATTTCTCCGTTCTCGTGTCCTGCGATCACGAACTCTCCCAGAGGTCCCCACACCGCACTGGTGATCTTGGACTCGCTGCACGGCACCGAGAGATACGACTGGTTGTCCTCTGAGCGGAGGAGGCAAAGGAATTTCAGGGTTGGCACGAGTTTCATTGTTCTTTAGACATCATTTATCATTCATTCATTCATTCATCTTCTACCGCTTTATCCGATCTTCCCTCGGGTCACGGGGAGCCTGTGCCAATCTCAGGCGTCTATGGGCATTAAGGCAGGATACACCCTGGATTGTATGCCACCCATCGCAGGACACACACACACATTCACACACTAGGGACAATTTTCCAAGGTGCCAATCAACCTACCGTACATGTTTTTGGACCGGGAGGAAACCGGAGAAAAAACCCCTGAGGCACGGGGAGAACATGCAAACTCCACACACACATGGCTGAACCCTGGCGGTGTGAGGCGAACGTGCTAACCACTAAGCCCCCTAGACATCATTTAGTGAGCACTAAAATCCTACACCGTTAACACATGACCCTTACCTCAAGCACCAAACCATAACCGAATTCAGTTTTACTTCTATCCTGCTTTTTGACACTAGATAGTATCATAAAGCACATTTATAGAGATACGGAATGAATTGCCGAGGTATTAATGTATACGGTTATTCAGTGAACGATAAATGTTATTCAGTCACAATAAATTCACGTTGAAAAGTGCGATGAAATACATCCCAAACCGCTCGTTCATATTTACCGATCTGCTGAGGGTCTCGCACGTCAAAGAAGTTCAGGTAGCACTGGTAGCCCATCTGTTTGTCCGTGGAGAACATGATGATGTTCCCGCTGAAGTCGAAGCCACACGTCCTCACTGCCGAGTTTGTATCGAGAACGGCAAGCTGTTTACCTGCGGACGCGTACACATGCTGGGGTCAGAGCCAAGATACAGTGGGTTATGGGATGTGTTCTAGGACGCAAGAGTGGCAGCTTGGCCATACCTGAGGCTGCATTATTACGAATGACTCCGTATTAGAAATAGAACAGACAATGACTGACCTGTCTCACAGTCCCACAGTCTGCAGCTGTTATCAGCTGATCCGGTCAGAACGTGCTTCGTGTCCCCTTCACGGGTCATTAAGGCAAATATAGAGAAAGCAGTAGTTTGCATGCATATCTATCTATATATCTATCTATCTATCTATCTATACAGACACAAGATTGACACTGTATTCATCTACCATATATGATGACTGACTGGTGTGTCTTGTATATTTATTGATACCTAAACGTAAACGATCTTCCCCTCTCTCTCTCTCTCTCTCTCTCTCTAGCTATGTAGTCAGTCTGTTCCTTTCTTTCTCTTACTAATTCTTAATTTAATATCTGGGGGGGGGGGGGGGGGGGGCGACGTGTGTCTCTGGGGGGGGGGGGGGGGGGGGGGGGTTTTAATTTAATTTAAAACGGGAATCAACCGCAGACGCTTGGTCATGTCGCTCGTGACACCTCGCTTACATGTTACAATAATTACACTTAGCTTTGATTAGTATATTTTTTTTTTACACACTGTAGCCACACTTCTGAGCACTTCCTGTTTAGATTTACCACATAAGGTCCTGGAAGATTGGACATGAGGAAGGTCCTGGAAGATTGACCAGTTGGGAGGGAGGTTAAAAAAAAAAAAAAAAAAAAAAAAAAAAAAAGGTTCCAACAAGTTAATCCGATTCTTAATCTTACTGACTCCAGAATCAGAATCGATTTTCCCTTCACAACCCTACTCTTGTTTTTTTTTTCTCCCCTCACTCCTAACCCCCCCAATCCCCTCTCTCACATTCAGTGCCCCACCCACCCCCTTGGTCTCACTTTAGGATACAGTCAACATCCACACACCACACAGCTCCTGTGTGTCCGTTGTAAGTGCCGAGCCGTTCCCCGTTCACCGAGTACCAAACATTCACAAACTGAAAAATAAACACAAATATATTGTTTGCATCATAAAGTATGTCTCCTCTGTGTTTCCCGTGAATTTTCCCATGCAATTTGCTTTCTTTCTGCAAACATGTTCCTCCAGGAATTATAGGGATACATGAGGGATATGTTTACATACCTGATCCTTGGCAACAGAGAACAGCAGGTCGCCCTCTCTGTTGTATTTGATCTGAGTGATGGACCTTTCGTGGCCCTGCAGAAGGATGGGTTTCTGTGAAAGTAAACAAAAACAAACAAATAAAAACAAGGCATGAGGGGAAAACATCTAAAGGATGTAATACTTTGACAATCCTGGACCTGGAATTCCAACTGAAATATGCATTTCTGAAGATTATATATCAGCAAAATGTTATATCAAATAACGTAACGAGAGAGAGGGGGGGGATTTTCGCGCCATGTTACTCCCTGCGCATGCTCCGAGTGCGCACACTGCCACCTACTGTATTGGACGTGCAATTGCACTTTATTATAGCACGGAAAAAAAAAAAAACAATTCCTCGGGGTCACATTTTAAATATAACACGAAATATTGCAAACCAATAGTCCGTGTTATTTTTGATAAACAAGAACATAAAAATGCGTAAATAACTGAAAAAAAAAAACAGAAAACAAAACGCGAGAGCAAACAGGGGTATCACACCGCGGCTTTGTTCTAAACGACTCTAGTGAGCACTTGGTGTAGTGCACTAAGCAGCATGCCCAAAGCGCCGCGCAAGTGAGCGAATCTAGGGAGCCGCGCATGATTTGCATTACGGCCCGCTCTCTTCCACAGCTCGCTGCTTCAGGGCCCAGTTCGGTCGCTGGTAATAAACGTTTGCCGTGTTAATAACGCGTACATAGACACGGAATTCACATCATCACACTCACCATGTTTAATAACGTCGCTCACGCTTTATCTCCGTGCGAAAGAAGCTCGTTATTAGGCGTATATATTATATAACATACGCCATACGCGTGCTGCTAAGAGCCGGGTCTAAAACGGAAAAGGGAACGGCGTTCTTCCGGTTGCTCGGAAATGGCGAGAGGTACGCAAAAAAACAAACAAACAAAGTGCCTCGCACGAACGTTCCGGTTTTGATCAAATATAAGAGGCAAAATGAAAACGCGTTCATTCACGACGTCCTTTTTCTGTTTCTCCGATATAAAAATAATAGTAAATAAACTCCACCACCTCTTAATCACTTTTCTCAAAACATGACTGGCAATTAAAACCGTCCGTGTAGAAACATTAGCATTTTCTCGGACAAACATGGATTGCGTTATATATGTGTATGTATTATTATTATTATTAGTGAAGACAAACTCAAAGCTGAAAGGAGGATTTTTCACTGAAATACGCGTCTGTACATGAATATATATTCATTCATTCATCTTCTACCGCTATATCCGATCTTCCCTCGGGTCACGGGGAGTCTGTGTCTATCTCAGGCGTCTATGGGCATTAAGGCAGGATACACCCTGGATGGAATGCCAACCCATCGCAGGACACACACACTCACACACACACACATTCATACACTAGGGACAATTTTCCAAGGTTTTCCGTGCATGTTTTTGGACCGGGGAGGAACCCGGAGAAAAACCCCCGAGGCACGGGGAGAACATGCACAAACCACACACACATGGCCGAGACGGGAATCGAACCCGGACCCTGGTGGTGTGAGGCGAACGTGCTAACCACTAAACCACCATATGAATATATTCATTCATTCATCTTCTACCGCTTTATCCGATCTTCCCTCGGGTCACGGGGAGTCTGTGCCTATCTCAGGCGTCTATGGGCATTAAGGCAGGATACACCCTGGATGGAATGTCAACCCATCACAGGACACACACACACACACACATTCATACACTAGGGACAATTTTCCAAGGTGCCAATCAACCTACCGTGCATGTTTTTGGACCAGGGGAGGAAACCGGAGAACCCGGAGAAAAAAAAAACCCCCTGAGGCACGGGGAGAACATGCAAACTCCACACACATGGCCGAGACGGGAATCGAACCCAGACCCTGGTGGTGTGAGGCGAACATGCTAACCACTAAACCACCATATGGAAATATTTATTTGGTCAAAATAAATACGATCTTGTTTGTCGCCAAAGAAACACCTTTCAAAAACCATGCGTTTGACAGGAAAAAATAATGGAGTCAGACTTCCAGGTGGGTTAATGTGTAATATCTTTAATTTTTTTTTAAATCTATGTTTACAGAGTGTGAAAAAGAACAAACAAACCAACCAACCAACCATCCCAGGGAAACCCAGCAAAACAAACAAAAAATCTTTGGTACCTTCAATAACAGCGAGTGTGTCCGGTGAATGCGGCATGCTGTTTTTTTTCCCTCAGTGTGTGTGTTATAAATGTAGGAATGTCAGACACACTGTGTAGAAGCTGCATGGAAATTTAGTGTTCAGTTTAATGAAGCATTAAAATTCAACCCTGGTGGATAAAATAAAAAATTATATTAATTATATATATTTATATATATAAAATAAATCATAACCTTATCAAACGCAAAATGTTGTTATAGCCAGACATGACCTGTAATCAGAGTTACAGCTCTGAAGCCATGGGGTGATTATATATCAGAAACCTACATTCCTTTGCAAGCGTGTTTCCACTTGGTCAATGATGAACGGCACTAGAATTGCATAGTTATACCTTTTTTTCGGAATCTCGTCTTTTTTATTTTTATCCTGGACACAAATCATTTTTCTCGTACAATCATTTTCAGAGAGAGACAGACAGAGAGAGAGAGACAGAGAGAGAGACGTACAGTGCAGGGACAGAGACACCACTCGTTCGGCGCTCAAGGCCTTGTTCCAAGTGCGTCGTTTGGTCTGGAATGGATGGTGAGGGAAATATAACGTAAAACAAAATAGAATTTGTATATACGGGGGTCGGATTGGATACGGGTACGAGGATAAGCGGAAATGAAAAACGCATCCACGTGCAAATCTGTGGTGCGAAGCGGCGGGACGTCCGCAGAGTGTACATTTCAAAGAGCAGGGGTCTTCTACGATTGTGTAAATATGGATTCGAGGTCTACATACTAACCAGTGTATAGACCCATTAAAAAAAAAAACAACTAAATCCTGATTTTTTTGTTTGTTTATTTTGTAAGCGATAATATATGTTGATTTATACCTATTTTTTTATTCCTTTTTAATCTTTATTTTCAGGACGTGACGCCAATACGTAAATGATGAGCGCTCCAGGGTTAAAGCAGCAACGGAGCTCAGTGCCTCGTAGCGTGGGTGATGGAACACACAAAAACAAACAAAAACGGTGTGTAAAAGAAAAAAAACAAACAAAACAACAATAAAAACAGCATCTCTAAGGCACAATCTTCCCTGACTGAATGGAAAAAGCCCCCCCCCTCCCCCCCAAAAAAATGCTGAGTCAGTTCGGAGAGCTCCTGGGGAGATTGTGAGTGGTGGCCCGGACGCGTTGAGCTCATTCCAGGACCGAATCCTTTTGTGACTCGTCCCCTGGAGCGGGGCCGCAGGGACACGCCTGAGATTGAGCGTGAGGCGAAGAAGACTCTTGCTCATTTGTGTGGGCGGGGCTACAAGGCGCCGCCGAGTCCGTGGCTGGCTGTGGCGCGTCCGACTCGGTCTCCGAGCCCTGGTCGTCATCCCCCGGGCTGCTGAGGTCCTGGACCTTCTTGCTCAGCTCGTTGCGTTCGATCTGCAGCGCCCGGCACAGCTTCTCCAATCGCTGCACTTTCACCTGCAAGCTCTCCAGCTCATTATCACGAAGGGTTTTCTGCAAGAGTACACAATACAGCGTGAAACAATGAATATAAAATAAATAAATAAATAAAAAAGACGCTTAACTAAATACACCAATCAGGCATAACATTATAACACCTTAATGAACTTTCATATTTATGGATTGTTTTGACAGCAAAAGGGGGGAACCAATGTAATATGTGGTCGTAATGTTTTGCCTGGTTGTTGCATGTATCGTATAACGCGTAAACGAATGTCAAACCTCCTCAGCCATCTCCAGCAAGGCTTTATTACTGCTCTCCCATCGTGACCTGTACATGGTTGTTTCCTTCTCCAACTTCTTAATCTTCTTGGTCATCTGCAAGGCAACATATGTTTATTAAAAACAACAACAACAACAGCAACAAACAAACCTTGTATTATTATTATTTTTTTTAAACCATTCATTCATTCATCTTCTACCGCTATATCCGATCTTCCCTCGGGTCACGGGGAGTCTGTGCCTATCTCAGGCATCTATGGGCATTAAGGCAGGATACACCCTGGATGGAATGCCAACCCATCACAGGGCCACACACACACACACACACGGGACAATTTTCCAAGGTGCCAATCAACCTACCGTGCATGTTTTTGGACCGGGAGGAAACCGGAGAAAAACCTCCTGAGGCACGGGGAGAACATGCAAACTCCACACACACATGGCCGAAACGGGAATCGAACCCAGACCCTGGCGGTGTGAGGCGAACGTGCTAACCACTAAACCACCGTGCGTTTTTTTTTTTAAAAACATTGATCCAAAATGATATTTTTTTGATTATTTACTTATTATAAAAAAAAAAAAAACAAAAACAAAAAAAAACCCCAAAAAAACAACTATACTTGACAATGTAATTCGCCTGTATTACTCGTGGACATCCTCTAGTGGACGCATAGAGAGAGACCGTGAAAGCAAATTGCCCTTAAGAAATACCTTCTCCATCTCTTGCTTGAAGGTTGTGAAGACCTCATTGCTTTTCGAGAGCGTGTTCTGAAACTCTTCGAACTTTTCCGTGTATAACGACAACTGAAAGAAAAAGTCGGGTGATTTCCACCCACAAAAAGGTGATAAATCATCCTTATTATTAGTTGTCATCATCATTATTATTATTATAATTATTATTTTTACACGGCTATATTAGGAGACAGATCCTCACCTGCTGTTTTAAATGACCTTCTTGCTGTTTCATAAGTTCGTACATCCTCTGTGACTCTACGGCTTCCTTCAAAAGCTGTGTGACAACAGAGAAACAGGAAGTGAAAAATTTAGAGATTTTTTAACACTACAATTACGACCGTAATATTTCACTTTTGAACGTTCCAATTTTCACTTATTAGGTGGTATCAAAAAGGTTCAAGACCCTAGAGTTTCGTAACAGACACCTGTTTAGTAACAGGTGGCAGCACAAGGCTTGTGTCACAGGGAGCGCCGGCCTTCACGAATCAAATTTTCCCCCGTCATATTTTTTATTTTTATTATTTTCAATTCTACTGTTTCAGCAAACACCGGCTGTTTATTAATAAATACATTTTTGCCATAGTATCGATTTGGTATTGGTATCTTGATACTAAATTTAGGTATCGCATCGAAGTCAACAATATTGGAATCGTGACACACACTAGTGTGTTATATAGACGATCATAAAGAAGGCCTTCAAGATCGTCTACATCTGGCATGGCCAACCCATGGCTCCCGAGCCTCATGTGGCTCTTTAACTAGTTTCATGCGGCTCTTTAGGAGCTTTCACATAACATGCGTCAATGGGAATGCGATGATGTTCATGTGTACCCATGTGTATGATGTGGCTCTTCGCAGTAACACAGGAAAAAAAAAGGCTCTTAGCCTCCTACTAGTTGGCCACCCCTGGTCTACATCTTCCAACCCATGGAAACTCTACCTTCCCGGAACAGGTTTGGGATTTGCCGCACCCGAACACACCTTGGAAAACTAGGTGTGACCCAATACTTTTGCCCGCACGGTGCATGTTCATACAAAGGAGATTCTCTGGGAACTCACAAACTCTTTCTCCTTCTGGTGGCGATCCTCCGAGTCTTTGAGCAGCGCCTGGGCCTGGTGGAGCTTCGCGTCGACCAGCTGTTGCTGCAGATCTTTGTGCTTGAAGACTTTATCTATGTGCTGCGATAAAAAAAAAAAAAAAAACACATAAGAACAACGTGGAGATCAGTAGGGGGGGTTTCGAACATTCAGCCGCTCGCCACTTTTATTCGGTACTCACTTCCTCCCGCAGCTCGTACTGGTCTATGAGCTTCTTGAGCTTCTCGGCCAGCTCCATGTTCTCCTGCCGCAGGTTGGCGTTGCGCTCGTTGTGCTGCTCCATCTGCGTCTGGATCTCGTTCAACGTTAACTGGAAGTGCGAGGTCACTTCCTTTCGCTTCTCCTCCTCCTGACGAGCGCGCTGCACTCCGTCTTCCTGCCGGGACGAGCAAAAAAAAAAAGAAAAAGAAATGGGTTCAGACCGAGGCGTAGCAGAAAGAAGGGTAAAAAGTTCCTCCGAATAAACGTCTAGACGAAGGCGAAGGTTATATGAAATACCGTGAGAAAAATATTCGTTGTAAATAAAGGTTTTACTGTCCGAATGGATCGGTACACGGACTGGGTGCGAGTGTATACCTTGAGTGTGCGGTTGTGTCTCTGCAGTTCACGGCACAGGCTCTCCAGCTTGCTCCGGGCCAGAATGGCCTTGCTGTGCTCGTTCCTCAAGTGGTCCTTCTCCTGGATCAGCTGGGCCTGCTTCTTCTGCAGAGCTCGCATCTGCTTCTGAGAGTTGCGGTGCTCTTCAAGCTAAACGAGATGTTACAAGTGTACAAAAACCTCCTCATAACTAAAATAAAATCTGTTTTATGCTAATAAACAGGAATATGATTGGCTAGTGCATGTTTGTCTCATTTGCCGTCGTAATATAGAGAATTATATTTGGAATGGATACGGGACAGAGAATTTTATTGGGAATGGATACGGGACAATGGTGGTTTAGTGGTTCGCACGTTTGCCTCACAGGGTCCGGGTTCGATTCCCGTCTCGGCCATGTGTGTGTGGCGTTTGTGGATGTTCTCCCCGTGCCTCAGGAGGTTTTTCTCCGGGTTCTCCGGTTTCCTCCCGGACAAAAAACATGCACTGTAGGTTGATTGGCACCTAGTGTATGAATGTGAGTGTGTGTGTCCTGTGATGGGTTGGCATTCCATCCAGGGTGTATCCTGCCTTAATGCCCATAGACGCCTGAGGCACAGACTCCCCGTGACCCGAGGGAAGATCGGATAAAGCGGTAGAAGATGAATGAATGAATGATATTAATATGGAATAGCATATTTTAAAATGTTAGTGCCAAACATTAGTTTCGTTAACATGAAACTTCGTGTACTCAGTTATGCTGGACCATTATTAATTATTGCGCTATTTTATATACATGGTCCGATCCGAGGCTGTACCGTGTCTGACAGTCGCAACAAACACGTCGCGACACGTCACGTCTGACACACATCCTGCTATTGTTTTCTGAGTGGATAAATGGCCGCTGAATAAAAATCAATCAGCTCGGATAACGGGGCTGCCAAAGGGGGTTTTCTCACAGACCCAGGAACAACATCCTGCAGTTATCCGGGACGTACAGCACGATTGTGGTCTTAGTATTTTTTAACCGTTGCTTTTATTCCCGCGTACACAAAGGCTCAAAAGGAAGGGGGGTGGAGTAGAATACGATACGATTCTTTATATTATTAGTACTGGTACTTTAAATAGTTTTATCCAAAATGATTATGGAACCCCCCCTTCCCCACCTACATTTACAGTTTAAATTCCCAGTACATTACTGTAAATATTCATGGAAAGATTTCTTTCGGTTTGGATGTGTTAATAACAAACTCAATCTCACCAGCTCGGCGTATTTCTTGCACAGACCGGCGAGTTTTTCTTCGGGGGTGCTCAGTGTGTTCAGAGTCTGCATGAGCAGCGTTATTTCCTTACCTACAGGAAGGAGAGATCAGAAAGCAATGCATGTATGATCCAAAGTAATGTGCATAAAGGAGACGTGCTGGTGATAGAAAAGGTCCAATAACGATGTTTAAATCGATATATCTTGGATTATTTCACCAATATATCGAGGAGGGGGGGGGGTGTATAGGACAAACACAGGTTTCAGTGCAAAAAAGGGCATCTAACACTGCATAATAAGGCTGGATATGGAAGACCAGAAGAGGAATCTACAGTGGGGAGAGACGTAAGCCGTTTTAATCCAATCTTCAACTGTCTAGATATTATTGGACCAAATAAAAAGTACCTTTTTATGTGTGACCCAAAAATCCGCTTACCCAGGCCTTTAACCTTCTTTTTCTCCGGCTGCTTCTTCTTGTCCTTCTCCGAGATGCTGCCCCCGTTCAGACTGGCGTGCTCGGTTTTGCTGCTCTCCCTGTCCGCCAGCCCGTTGACCTCAGCGCCGTCGGGTTGGCCGTTGGGTACGGCGGGGTCCTCACTTCCGTCCGCCTGGCAGTACGTGCTGAGGATGTCCTCCAGCTGTCTGCTAAGCTCCTCGGCCATATCGCGGGAGGTAGACTGCGACCCAGCTTCAGCCACAGACAAACAGGTTATACACGCGCCACGGCGGTCACACGCACACTTAATCAAGGCAAGGATTAACAACTTGGTACAAATGAAACCTCATAGTCCTGCACGTCGAAATGATTCAAAACATCACAAGTACGCAGACTTACAGGCTTCGTCTGTTTCGGAATTAACAGCCGGAGAGCTGTCCGTCAGCGTGCTCTGTTCCTTTGGGCTCTCGGTGCCTTCCGGAGAAGCCGGGTTCTCCGACGTGCCCTCCGCACTGGACTCCCCGCTGACGTCCACTACCTGATCCTCAGTGTCCTGCCTCTTCATTATGCAACTGTGAACACATAGGTAAGTTTCAGAACACATTAATATTATTTTACAGAGCTTTTAACAATGGACAAAGCGACTCTATACAGATAAATGCATTGGTTTAACCAACTGACTATTAGATAGTATTAAAGCAGCATTATTCCCAACAACCAATCACAAATCACCATTATCCCTAAGCAATGACAACTATTACTCCCAACAACTAATCATTAAATCAAACCCGATTTCCAAATGTTCAATCATTGACTAGGAATGTTCCAGTGACTAAGAAGCATTATTCCAAACAACCAATCACAAATTATTTGCACCACTATTCCCAAGAACCCAGCCCTTCCCATCATTATTTCCAACAACAACTCGATAATGAGAATTGTTCCCAACAACCAATCAAAGATCACAATTAATTCACAACAACCGTTTAAAGATCAACCTGGATTCCAATGTTCAATCATGGACCCTCGAAAGACCAGTGACTGTACAGCACCAATCCTGACAACCAACCAACCAATCACAGTTATTCCTAACAACCAAACAACCAATCACAGTTATTCCTAACAACCAATCACAGTTATTCCCAACAGCCAAGAAATACTCAGTTATTCCCAGCAACCAACCAACCAATCACAGTTATTCCTAACAACAGTTATTGCCAAAAGCCAAGAAATAATCACAGCTATTACCAAACAACCAATCACAGTTATTCCCAACAAAACCAGTATCCAGCAACCAACACATATCATCCAGTTTCCCAACAACCCAAAACAATCCCAACAACCAACACAGTAACCAACAGTTATTCCCAACAACCAACACTATCCCAACAACCAACAAGCCAAGACCAACCAACAACAGTTATTGCCAACAACCACATCACAGCCCAACCCAACAACAATTAGAAATGAGGACCCAACCAATCACACAACCAATCACAGTATTGCCCAACCAACCAATTAGCCCAAACAACCAATCACAGTATTATAACCAATCACAGTTATTCCCAACAACCAATCACAGTTATTATAACCAATCACAGTTATTCCCAACAACCAATCACAGTTATTCCCAACAACCAATCACAGTTATTCCCAACAACCAATCACAGTTATTCCCAACAACCAATCAGAATTATTCCCAACAACCAACCACAAGTTATTATAACCAATCACAGTTATTCCCAACAACCAATCAAGTCTTCCCAACCAATCACAGTTATTCCCAACAACCAATCACAGCACAGTTATTTATTCCCATTACAACCAATCACAGTTATTCCCAACAACCAATCCACCAACAATTATTATTCCCAACAACCAATCACAGTTATTATAACCAATCACAGTTATTCCCAACAACCAACCACGGGTATACCCAACAACCAATCAGAGTTATTATAACCAATCACAGTTATTCCCAACAACCAACCACAATTATTATAACCAATCACAGTTATTCCCAACAACCAATCACAGTTATTATAACCAATCACAGTTATTCCCAACAACCAATCACAATTATTATAACCAATCACAGTTATTCCCAACAACCAATCACAATTATTCCCAACAACCAATCACAATTATTATAACCAATCACAGTTATTCCCAACAACCAACCACGGGTATTCCCAACAACCAATCACAGTTATTATAACCAATCACAGTTATTCCCAACAACCAACCACTATTAATTCCAATAACCAAATCAACGACCCCCCCCAAAACTGATCATCATCTGACTGTTTTCTTATTGTCCATTTCCAGATGAGTTCTAAAACTGCAGTATTAAAATGCAAAATTATGCAATTGAGCCCAATGACGTCACGAGGGGACTTCCTGTTGAAAAGATTTGGGGGAGAAACTGATGCAGTCTAATGAGATGATGATGATGGTTTATAGAGACAATGTTGTTGATTATACACAAGCCCCCCCCCCCCCGAAAAAAAAATAACAATGTAGTCAAGCTTTATATGGTTTACAGTTAACTAGCTAATGACCACTAGACCAGAACCAGTACACATCCATGCTAATATCATGCTAATACTCTGACTAGCCTACTAGCTTCCTGAGAAGCCGAGCGAACTAATTAGCCTAGCATGCTAGGTTTTAGATTAATACACAAAACCAGTATCCACAAGTATAATCACTTTTGTTCCCTCATGACCTTCTAACCGCTTAATTCGGAGTTTAAAACGGATTATAATGAAAGGGGGGAAAAACGTACCGGATTCTTCAAGCGCTTCCTAGGAATGTTTCTAGATGGACTTGTTTCTTCTGCCAACGGACACCGGAAACAGAAAGCTAAACACTAACAGCTGATTGGAGGACGGGAAAACGCGGCTTCCGCCTCAGACCGCTGTGTGTGAGGCGGGAGAAGACGCGCCAAATGAGACGCATGACCATAAATGACTCTTTCTGCGTTTTACAGCTTTATTTTCGTGCAAGAACGAAAATACAAGTTATTTATGGAAGCAGGAAAGGAAAAACAAACAAATAAATAAATAATCTGTAAACTGTATATGAAAAAAAATCCTTCACATGCGCCCCAATTGTGTACTAACAAAAAAAAAAGAGTAAAATATGTCCAATATTATTCAATATTCATTCATTCATTCATTCATTTCATTCATCTTCATTCATCTCTCTACCGCTTTATCCGAATCTTCCCTCTGGTCACGGGGAGTCTGTGTCTATCTCAGGCGTCTAAGGGCATTAAGGATGGAATGCCAACCCATCGCAGGGCACACACACACATTCATACACTAGGGACAATTTTCCAAGGTGCCAATCAACCTACCGTGCATGTTTTGGGACCGGGGGAGGAAACCGGAGAACCCGGAGAAAAACCCCCTGAGGCACGGGGAGAACATGCACAAACTTCACACACACATGGCCGAGACGGGAATCGAACCCGGACCCTGGCGGTGTAAGGCGAACGTGCTAACCACTAAACCACCGTGCCCCATTATTCAATATTATTATTTTATATTATTATTTATATATTATTTATATTATTATTATTATTACTATATTATTATTATTATTATTATTATTATTATTATATTCGATATTTTTGAAGCATACAAAATAAAATACAGTTTAAAATATAACAAACATACAAACCGGAAATGCGATATTGACAAAGTGCATTTCTGTATTTACGTTTCCAGTTCTGGTGCAAAAAGGAAATTACATGATAAAATTCGCCATTTTTTCGGTAAAACGTTTTAATTTGAAATAGTCGAGAGCAGTGTTGGGAAGGTTACTTTGGAAATATAATAGGTTGCAGATTAACCAAATGACCCTATTCAAAATGTACTAAAGTATTGTAACTTTTCAGTGATTTTATAAAAGACTATAAGTAAAAAAAGATTACATTTGATTACTTTTTGAATTTACCTTCATTTGTCCACTAGGTGGCACTAGATGGGATATACTGTCGCAAGTGAGCTGCTTCAGAATCAAATTGTTGACGGGGTGTTGTTGACGGAATATTTTGTTTTGGGCGGTGGTTTTTGGGATTTGTAATCTTCAACATTTTAAAAAGTAACTGTAATTTAATTACGTTTATTTGCAGTAAGTGTAACGGATTACTGTTACTTTTATTTTGTAATTAAATTACATAACGCTGTACATAAGTCAGAGCGTCAAGTCAAACTTTTATTGTCATTACAACCATATATATATATATATATATATATATACATACATACATCACACAATACAGAGCTACGTAACAGCACCCTGGTCAAAATTATTCACATTCACTACTCAGGTAGAAGTATAGATACTATTTTAAAAAAGTCTGTAAAAGATATGTATTGACTCCAGTTTATTATTCAAGTAAAAGTGTAAAAGTACTGTTTTATATATAATATCACAGTAAACGATAAAATATAATCGCGGTCACCAATTTATTCAAACGTCTCTCTACCGAACCTACAGTAGCGTCATGTGAGGAGGATGAAGTTTGACAAATGAGCCAGTAATGGAGAAATAATCACTTCGTGTCCCATTATGATTGCATGTGGTGTGTGTGAAAGGTATATTGCATTTTACCGGTTCAACAGATACAGTTTGTTTTCTCATTACCTCAAATTCAAGGTATCCAAATCCTTTGATTCCAGGTGATTATTTGATTATTAAAAAAAAAAAAAAAAGATGTCTGGAAACGTCAGTTTTCCTGATATCCATCCAGTGTAGTAGATTTTGATAAAAAAAAACAAAAAAAAACACGCAATTCATTGTTTTTCTCTCTTTATTAAATTTTTTTTGCTTGTTATTTGCATTCTGGACAAACCTTTTAAATCTCTTTAAAACATTTGTACAGCATTAAATGTACATATTCATGTTTTTTTTTTCTTTTTTTTCTCATGTCGCTCATTCATACGGTCGGTAAAGTCAAGTCAGTCACAGTATGAGATGTGAGGAGTTGGCAAAAAGGAAGAGGAGAACAGAACAATGTATAAATACATTAAAAAAAAAAAAAGGACACACAATTCCACCAGATAATGAATGGATCGAGAAATTTAATAAGAACAAAAAAAAGAACATGTAAACATATAGGTTTGAATATTTAGTATTTTTTCTTTTCTTTCTTTTTTTTTTTAAACTTATTTTCAACGACAGACCCAAGCATCAGATTTTGGAGGAGACAAAAAGTCTCGAAAGATATAAATCATCTACAAGATCTAGGACGGAAGACCAGAAAGCCCCGACTGTACATGTAGCCTTTTGCAGTTTTCTCATTGTTTTTTTCCCCGTTTTATTTATTTCTTTTTTTGATTTTGCACTTCTTGGAAGTCAAAGGTATTTTTTCTTTGTTTTTTTTTTTTAATCAGGGAGAGCATCGGGGAAATGTGCACCGGCATGGACGTGCGTGTTTTTTTTTTCGATCGTGACGCAAAAAAAACTGCGTTCGACTTCCGAAACCCTGATCTGATAAAATCTCTCGGAAAGAAAAAGATTGACGCGGCGTTTTTTTTGCTTTCCTGTACGGGACACCGCTTTTCCGATCGCTCGCTCCAGGCGCCGCGCTCAATCTCTCCCGCCTGCGCTTCTTTCCCTGAACCTGTGCGGATCGAACTGTCAGAGGTTTTTCCCCGAAGACCTCACTGCTGTCGAATTCGAGATATTTCGGAACTGGAGAAATTGCAAGCGACATAATTACAAACAGGCAAAAAAAAAAAAGACAGAAAAAAAAATCCTCCTATGATATTTGGATTTCAGTATGAAAAGTATACTTTTTTTAAATATGCAATCAAAGCAACAAAGAGTATAATTGAATTAAATTATTTTAAATTGTTTTTTTTTTTTTTTTAAATACCAATTTGGTGTACAAACGGCAGACTGTCACGTCTACGAAAAACTAGTCGAGATAATGTAACCCCTTGATGCGATTACTCAAAGGTAATGAAAAAAAAGAGAACAGAGCAGCAAAATCTGCACAAATACGTGCACATTCAAGTACATAAAGAAATGAGGGGGGGGAAAAAAGGAGAGTGAGAATAATAATTATAATAATTATTTGATATACCACCAGTTTTCCTCGGTCTGATTGGCACTTTTGTGAATTAAAGGAGTGCATTTTGTGGTTTTCTTTGAATAGAAATAGATTCGAGTCAAGAGCCGGGTGTCACCTCCCACCCTGTCCACTAGGGGGAGTAAAGTCGCACGTGTTTTGTATACGCTTTAACCCTTCGTCTGCGCGTGTGATGTCATCTGGCTAAGCAATTTTTTTTTATTTTTATTTTTGCTCTCCACACAAAAAAAGGTAGAAAACCTTTAATTGTGTGATGTTAATCAAAGCACAGGGATATAATAATATATGTTAAAAAAAAAAAAAAAAAAAAAACACTGTGGGGGGGGGGCAAACCCCACAAAAACAAAAAGCACCCTGAAACGTATCGGTTATATGAAAAATAAATCATTCTAGACCGAACTTACGTTTATGCTTGAGTAATTCCGGGGGGGGGGGGCAATTTGAGGTCTGTTCACATGTGCCTTTCCGTTTGTTTTGGTACTACATGGTGTGAAAGAAAACAAGCGCAACCAAACGACCTGAAACTCAATAGATTCAAAACATTTCTTCTATGATGTCAGAAATAAGTGCAGATGGAGTGGTTTTGTGAGATGTTTGTGAAGGTGATGGTCGTGGTGGTGGGGGGAAGGGTGTCAAAAAGAGCTTCTACACATTGTTTGTAATTTTTTCCCCCAAATCAATGACCTTTGAACGTCATTAATGAGAAATCTGAAAGCGCTACAGCTCCGGTAGGTTGATCTGAAAAGGCCGTGGGCGGTAAAGCTGAAGCTGGGAAAAGCGGATCTGTTGAAGAAGCCAAAGAAAAGGGGAGAATGAAGGAGTAACGTGCCGCCGCATTGGCCTTTTTTTTTTTTTTTTTAGATCGGCACCCTGATTGGATCCTCTAGTTGAAAAGAATTCGATTTGTAAGCGCCCCCCGCATGGCCTTTCCCTTTAAATCATTAGCGGCGTGCGCAAGAAAATGCACCGAAGCACATACGGAGTTTGTACTACGTTGCACCAGCGCTACGACCTTTATATCAATCCGTCCATCCTAAACCAGTGGATCACCTAAAATACATTTTCATTTCTTCCTTAGAAACAAGTTTATCGTTTACTGTCCTGGAATACCGTCAAACAACAGGATAATGAAATAAATCCAGAGTAATTTGCAGGAATAAAAATAAGAACGACGACAAAGATCAGGAAAAAGGAGAACGAATGGGAACGAAAGGGAAGGGAACGAATTCGCTGAAGATTTTTAGCTGAAACCCAAAACCAAACGAAACAAAAAAAACAAACAAAAAAAAAACCTCGGCGATCACCAAAACACTCACGGACGCCGACGCGCCGACGCCAACCATGCATTACACCCGCAAAAGTGGACGTATAATTACATTGTCCATATTACGAACAACACACACTCATCTAGCTAGGTATATTATTATAAAGTCTCACCGCTATCATCAGGAAGGGACAAAAAAAAAAAAATCATTCTTCCTGCCACTTCCCAGAACGTCCGTCAGTCCTGGTCGCGCTCCTCGTTCGTTCTTGGCGTCAGTGTAGTGTACACGGAGGGAGTAAAAACGCTCATCGCTGAAATCTGAAAAAGGGTCGTGTGCAACTATATAGAGCTTTATTTGTGTGTGTGTCTATATATATATATATATATAGATTTATTTCAAAACAAGGTTAGCGTTTAAAAGGGAAAAAAAACATTTATATCGACGTTCAAACTTGCCGTTTTTTGATAACAAATGAGAGTGTAAACGCGATCCGATCGAACAGGATATCAGTAATCGCATGCGAAGACCAAACCCGGCAAAAGATCCGAACGCAGTCTCTATCGCCTGGGCTGAACCAAAAAAAAAAAAAACCCGGAAAAAACACACACACACACAAAAAAAAAACAACAACCCCAAACTACTCTGAAGGGAAAACGGGAGCAATCCGAGTCGGTGTGGAATCACGAGCCGTGCAAAACCCACTCTACGCTACACACTCGTCTTTCGGAAGCACCTATAAATCTCTAGGTATTTACAACACCGCAAACGCTAGACGACTTCTCATTCTGCCTTTTAAATACCGCCGGCCAGGATGTTGAGGAAAAACAAAAAACAAAAAAAAAACACGCTGCGGGACAAAATCCGATTCTCGAGCAGGAAATAAAAGGAGAGAGAGCAAAGGCGCCGCTATGGGAAAAGTGCGGAGCCTCGGAAAGGTTGTAGGGAAGTGATCTTTTTGGTGACTTGCAGGGAGGAAGAAAAAAAAATAAAAAACATTTTGCAAAAAAGGAGGGGGGGGGGGGGGAAATAAAAGAAATGAAGCAGGGGGTTAAAAAAAAAAAGGGGCAAAAAAATTGGGAATGTTCTACATGGGAAAATATTTTGGTACCAGAACTAATCGGTATGTGGCACAACTTCAATAAGACAGAATAAAACGAACTTTATATAATAATAATAAAAAAAAAAAAAAAAAAGAAAAAAACTCCTAAAGAAGAGGAGGAAAAAAAGGACAAACAAAAACCAGTGGTAAAGTTCTCCCATTCGATCTCGCTCTAGATGAATCTGCGTGTGTGGCCTGGGGCACACGGGATACAGCCTGCAGTACGGAAACAAGGGCGCGGGAAGGGACCCGGACGAGTCGCGAGGGCCCAAAAGTGAGCGTCAGGAGGCGGATTAGAGCTGGAAGCCCTCCATGGGGGCCTCCTGCTGAGGGAAAAGATACTGCTGCTGGTTCTCGTCCACCTGCGGGGCCAGACTGGGGTCCTCCTCCTCCACACCGAAATAGTGCTCGATGAGATCGAAGGCCTTCTGGTAGATCTCCTGGTTCTCGTGGCTCTGCAAGAACTCGATCTTGTCCAGGCCTTAAGGGAGGAACAGAGAGGAACCATCAGCTTCGAAATAACTCAAATGAAATTTTAATTATATATGTGTGTATATATATATATATATATGTGTGTGTGTGTGTGTGTGTGTGTGTGTGTGTGGTGTGTGTGTGTGTGTGTGTGTGTGTAAAAAAAAAAAAAAAAAAAATATATATTATATATATAGATATATGATATATATATATATATATATATATATATATATATAAATAATAGATATATATAGAAATTATATTCGAGATATATATATATAGATACATATATATATATATAAAAATATATAAATATAAAATATATATATAAAATAAATATATATAGAATATCATATATATAGATATATATATATATATATATATATAGATATATATATACACACAAAAATAAAATAAAAAAAAAAAACTACTTAAATATAAATAATACATTAATTTTTAATAATTTATTTTATATATATTTAGAATATATGGAATATATAATATATATTAATATATATATATATTAAACAATCTTTACCGCTATTAAAATTTTTTTGAACGAGTAAAATTTTCGGCAATTCAATTTTATTTAATCGCAGTTAACTTAATCGGATATTTTATCTGTTCTAAAAATGTACCTTCAAGAAATACTTCAAGTTTTTATATACTACTGTAAACAACATGCAGCATGAAGAATAAACATTCTTGTGAATGTGCGTTTTTAATGACGTAATATTATCAACACATTCTACGTTTCCACAAAAACAAAGAGACCTTAAATTTAGTACAGCTAAAACAAGTTCAGTTTAATGCAAAACTTTTGCACGTAGAAAGTGATGCTTAAAAATACTTTTTAAAAAAATAAATAAATAATGGCATTACATTTACAGTATTTGGCAGACGCCCTTATCCAGAGCGACTTACAACTGAGCAATTAGGGTTAAGGGCCATGCTCAAAGACCCCCACTAGTGGCAGCTTGGTGGTGGTGGTGGGATTTGAACCTGTGATCTTCCGGTCCAGAGTCCAACATCCTTAACCACTGGGCTACCAACTCCCATTATGAACGCCATTTGCTCTGCTTGTATTCAGAGGTTCTCTGTCTGATGCTTGTCCTCTTATTGCTGCCAGACGTCTGTTAGTAGGCTACGTAGGATCCCTAACAATAAAAGGGAGCACGCTACCATAGGCCTCCTCTATGAGGCTGCAGTAAGGGTTGAGGCCGCTGCAGTTCTGCTTGGCCTCCTGCTCTCCCAGTCTCAAGATGTTCTCCAGTCCGTTCAGAGCCACCTGCACGATCTTGGAGTCCATCACGGTTAACAGATCGCACAAGGGCTTAATGCAGCCCAAATTCACCAGGTACCTGCAGAGAGAGAGAGAGAGAGAGAGAGAGAGAGAGAGAGAGAGAGAGAGAGAGACTTTCAGTACAGGTAGCGCGGCATATCATCCTCTAAACGCAATCTATTATAGTCTTTTAATTAAATTACATTACAATGAACAAAGTAGGAGTGAAAGACTGTCCACATCTATATGTATAAAAAAGGGAAAATGGGGGGAGGAGATAAATAAATAACAGACAGTATGTTTATATCCATCCATTTGTGAGGGCCTCATCAAGCTTTTCTACGACCTTAAATACATGACTTAATAATCAGAAGAGAAGTAACGGTAATTAACTCGTAACCTAATTTGCTACGTTTTCAATTCTCTTAGCGAGCACTTACGGTGCCTAATATTTAAAAAATTATTTTTAATTACAACTAGCAGCGAATGGTAGAGCAACATGTTCTGATGACCACTTGACTTACGTGAACAGGATTAATCAGGAAGGGAACAAATTAGCGCTGAAAAATAACCAAACCGTGTTTTTAACTATATATATATATATATAGTTAAAACTATATATATATATATATATATATATTTATTATCAGAAAATAGCAACAGCTCTCTCTATATAATATAATCACTTAAAATACAAATCTTTTGTTAAAGCACTATGATAAAAATAATTAATTAAAAATAATTAAAGATATGTGTATGAGGGGTGAGGCACGGTGGCTTAGTGGTTAGCACGTTCGTCTCACACCGCCAGGGTCCGGGTTCGATTTCCATCTCGGCCATGTGTGTGTGTGTGTGTGTGTGTGTGTGTGTGTGTGTGTGTGTGGAGTGTGTGTGCATGTTCTCCCCGTTTTTCTCCGGTTTCCTCCCGGTCCAGAAACATGCACGGTAGGTTGATTGGCACCTTGGAAAATTGTCCCTAGTGTGTGTCTCCTGTGATGGGTTGGCATTCCATCCAGGGTGTATCCTGCCTTAATGCCCATAGACGCCTGAGATAGGCACAGACTCCCCGTGACCCGAGGGAAGATCGGCTAAAGCGGTAGAAGATGAATGAATGTGTATGAGGTTACAATTAATTGTTTTTGTTTTACCGGATTTGTTCTGGTGTGCCTCCGGACGTGGCGTTCGTAATGGCCCACGCTGCTTCTTTTCTGGTGCGAAACTCGGCTTTCTGGAGGATGTCGATGAGTACGGGGAAGATGTTCGCGTCGATGACCGTCTAAAAGGAAAGGTAACAGGTAACACAAGCGTTACTGGGACTTTTCTATGATCCAGATGGATTTAAAAAAAAAAAAAAAAGGGCAGCTGAGGCGAGAGGAACCTGAATCTGAGCTCGGTTTCCCGCTGTGATGTTGGAGATGGTCCAGCAGGCTTCCTTCCTGATGGATTCCTTGGCGCTGCTGAGCAGGTGAAGGAGGCACGGGAGAGCCGAGCAGTTCAGGACCACCTTAAAACACATCGAGAAAAAATAGAGAGAAGGTCAAAAGAGATTCGCTCGCTCGGTTACGTTTCCCCTCCAAAAAACGCAGCGCTTACCTGTGTCTGAATGTCATCTCCTGTGACGATGTTCCCGACGGCTCTCAAAGCCGGAGAAGCCACTTTATAATCGGAGTGCCTGGGGAAAAAAATAAACGCATCGTAACGCATAACTGAAATGAGGTCGTCCGAGTCGTACCAAGCGTTTTAACTGGTCTTACCTTTTTCTGGTGCGGATTAAAAGCTCCGCTATTTTTACAGTACAAGAGCGGCCTCTAGAGGCGAATTGTTGAAGTGTCCTATACAGTAATTTACTTATTTCTGTACATCTTGAATGATACGTGTTCCGTCCAATGAGAAAGTATTTTATTCCCATATTAAACCCGTCAATGCGTTTTCTTATTCGTGCATTTGGCTTCCAAATTTGTAATTGTGTTTTGTTCGTTTGGCACCGCATGCCAAAAAAGATCGTTTAATTGGACATCGGCAACTAAAATCCAACCTATATATTGGTACGATCCGATGTCGACCTCTAAACTGAACTGAAGGAATGGCGTAATAACACCCAATCAGGACTCACATGAGCAGTTCGACGAGTCGCCTGCAAACTCCCGAGTCGATCACAGCCTGGATCTTCTCGTTGGGTCCGTCCGAGAGGTACGACAGAGCCCAGCAGGCGTCGGCCAGCAGGTCGGGATCGCTGCTGAACAGCAGGCGGGACAGTACAGGGAGGCACTGGGACACCTGGAGCAGAAAAACAAACAAAAATAATGCATTGCTCCTTAAACAGACATAAAACAAACACTAATTCAGGCAGGGAAGGTTCCTCAACCTCAACCCTATTGAACAAGATGTATGTGAACACACCGAAATCTACTGGAAAACTCGAAACCAAGCTTGGAACCGGATGTTCAAAAAGCACATGTTCAGGAGTCCGACATCTCCGTCTATACAACACTGCTATAAAAATCACACTATATCTACAGGAGGAGTGAAAGAAGTGAACCTTTTCGAATTCCGGTGGTGGACTTTTGCCTCTGCAGAGGTTAGACAGCGCCCACACAGCGTTCCTGGTCATTGTGAGACGAGTTGATTTGGTCAGCAGCCTGGATTTGTGGAAGAGAAGAAGAAGGAGGACAACGTTGAAAGAAGAGCGGCAAAAGGGACGCAAAGCAAAAACTAGGGGTGATGGACGTGTCAGGGCGCTCACATTAACAGTGGGGGAAGGATATTGCAGTTCAGGACAAAGTCTCTGCACATCGCGCTGTCTCCTGCGATATTCCCTAATGCCCACACGGCCTGAAACACACACACACACACACACACACACACACACACACACACACACACACACACACACACACACACACTATTTACATATATTATTACATATATATATATATATATATATATATATACACACACACACACACATACATACATATTTATACATATATTTTTTTTCTTACACACATATGCATATACACAAGAAAAAATTACTAGGTTTGTAAAGTGCCAACATCCATGACATCACAAGGCTGCACACACAGTCACAGGAAACACCGACTTTCATAAGTGACATCATCCCGAGTACATTAGCCGTGCAACTAGTGGTACTCGGCACGTCCCGCACTTGCCAAATATATCTCCTGTGGATTCGAAGATGAAGTTCCGGCTTAAAGGTTGCCGTTTTTGGATCCGTCGCTAAACGCAGAACGTTCTTAAGGCGAATAGAGAAGAACATTTTCTAGGAAAATGCTGGGAGTGCTGCATTTCTGTGCAACTCTTTGATTCCACTTCGTACGGCCTCCGTTACACCACAGTAAAACCACCCATTCTCACTTCTTCATTCTCAGAATATACAAGAGAGAGTCCCCCCCCCCTTTCTGCTTTCATTTCTTTACATGTTGAAACATTGGGGGTAAAACCTTCACGCCATGGTTTACAGGAAACCGTATCGGCTTGATCAGTAGTTGTGTACTAGTGTAGAAAAAAAGCACAGAGGGTTAAGGGCCGTGCTCAGGGGCCGAAAAGAGGCAGCTTGGTGATACCGGGCTCGAACCTCTAACCCCCGCTGCACGAAGCTCTGCACGAACCTCACCGTGTCCCGGCATCCGTCTCGGCTGTTCTGCCGAGTGTCGTTTCTCTCTCTTTGAGAAAGTGATCAAACAGTTCATTAGCGCTGGACGAGGCCCAAGAGAAATGCATTCCCGCTCTCTTTCAGCCGGCCCGTTGAGAACGGACCCAATTTGCAACTCGTTTCGATATGATTAAGAGAATTCATTAAGCTCCACCGGAGCGCGTCCGGATAATACCTGCGATTACGCCGACAGCCGGTTCTCGTTACTCTTAAAGCACGCCCTCTGTTTACCTGCTCCTGGACGTCCTCGAAGTCGGAGTTGAGCAGCTGGATGAACACCGGCACGGCGCCCGCCTCGATCACAAATTTGGTCTGCTGAGACGTTCCCGAGGCGATGTTGGTCAGCGCCCACGCTGCTTCAAACTGCACGGGAAAACAGCCGCGTTAGTATGGCTGAGTATTAAACAGAACTCCCCATGGGGGAGGGGCTGGGTGGTGGGGGTATATGCATGTTAAGTGCACGACTCACCTGCAATGTGCAATCGGTGCTTTTTTCGAGGAACTCTACAAATCTGCTCACGACTCCCGGAGTGCTGATGACCTCGTCGATGGGTGGGTTCGGCTCTGCGCGGGAAAATTAATCGGAAATAATTAAGTATAGTTTATTTCTTATCATTAATAAGAAGAAAAATAAATAAATAAAATCATGTGATCATGTAAGCAAGGGCACGGTGGCTTAGTGGGTAACACGTTCGCCTCACACCGCCAGGGTCCGGGTTCTCAACCATGTGTGTGTGGAGTTTGCATGTTCTCCCCTCAGGGGTTTTTTCTCCGGGTTCTCCGGTTTCCTCCCCCGGTCCAAAAACATGCATGGTAGGTTGATGAATAAGTGCATGAATGTGTGTATGAATGTGAGTGTGTGTGTGCCCTGCAGTGGGTTGGTACTCCATCCAGGGTGTATCCTGCCTTAATGCCCATAGATGCCTGAGATTGGCACAGTCTCCCCGTGACCCGAGGGAAGATCGGTTAAAAGCGGTAGAAGATGAATGAATGTGATCATATAATCTCGATATACGAGACATCAAAGATACGTATGAAGCAGCTACTAGATGTGACGCGATATGATTCACTAACATCATTATTATTTGAGCCGGTGGGGAAAAAATAAAATGATGCTATACAATTCAATATGGTACAGTTCGCTGTATTTGTTTATATATGTAAACGATAGGGATGAGAAAAAAATATCATCATCATTAACACTACACAAGCCCCACCCGACTCGTGCACACCTTTGGAGAGGAGTTTTCGGAATTTCTGAGTGGTCACCAGCAGCAGTTCGGGATCGTCTGAGAAGAGCATCTCCACCATGTCTCGCGTTATGACTCCTTCCTGAAAGGAATAAATGCAAATAAATAAAATCAACAAAAATCTGCACGCCCGGAAAAACCCCCGAGCGGCAATAACGGCGATGAACCGCTCCGGCTCAGGATTACGGGATTATTCTAATTAGGTCAGCAAATGCACTGGTATAAAGGGTCTGGACTCACTGGTGCTGTGCTGGAGCTGACGTAAGCGTCCATGAGAGGGCTTTCGAACATTCCTCCTTCCTCGTTCAGCAACTCCACGTTTTTCTCCGCTTAAACAGCTGCAAAAAAAAAAACAAACAAAAAAAAAAAAAAACATTATAATTATAATGGACTTATACAAAACTCTTTATATCTGTAAAAGCTGCAATGGAACAATATATATATATATATATATATATATATATAGTATATATATATATATATATATATATATATATATATATATATATACACACATACACACACACAATCTATCTATCTATCTATCTATCTATCTATATATATATATATACATACACACACACACACACACACACACACACACACACAGACAATCTATCTATCTATCTATCTATCTATCTATCTATCTACACACACACACACAATGTTTGAGAACCACTGTTACTGTGTAATGTTATAATAGGGTAGAGTGTAGTGTCTGCGAGTGCATCAGTGTTAGCGAGGCCGAATGATTTCGTTTCATATAAATGGCCAAGAGGATGTTGTTTGTAAGGCAAAAAAAGAGACAATTTCACTTTTCACACATTACCTGCTGCTCTCGTTTCTGTTTCCTCAGCTGAATGCCTTCCTCTTCTCGTCTCCGGCGCATCTCCTCCAGATTGAGCGCTTTGTTCTTGTAGCGGTTCATCCTGCAGTTATCCTTCGCAGGACTTGTTGACGGCTCTGACGGACAAAAACAAGACGCAAGTGTGATAAACATACCTTCCTGAGATGGGGGGGGAGGGGGGAATTATCTGTTATAAGCTTCATAAAGTTGATCCATTTCCTTGTTTAAATTTGTAACATATTATTAAACTTTATTGCATAAAACTCAACAAAACACAAAACCTTAAGTCATTCATTAAAATGTGCTAAAGGAAGTAAATATGAATATATTCATTGGCAAATATCATTATTAAATTACTAAATATAATATAGCACTCCGTGCAGCACGCAGTCACATGTTATGTCTCGGTCATTGCTTAGCTGGCCATTCGAAATGTGTGTGTGTGTGTGTGTGTGTGTGTGTGTGGGGGTGGGGGGGATCCATATTGGGCCTGCAGGACATAGTTTGGCGAAGATTGCTGTAAAGGAATCATCAAGATCAGGAAGGTAGTGTGGCAAGAGGCCTTGCACTGAAGAAATAAAAAAGAAAAGTGCATCAGTCACATGGTGATATTTTGCTTATGAAACCAGTCGCTGCTCCCAAACGCAAACTCGGCACAAAATATATCGAGCCCGGGACGCCAGTGCCCTCGACATGCCACGCTAACTGAGGGAGTGTTATGAAAGGCGTTTTGCATCAATACTCTGGAAACATCTAAAAGTGTGAAGTATATATATATATATATAAAAAGTTTAAAAACTATTTGAAAAAGGAAAAAAGAAAAAAGAAAAGAAAAGGGGCCACCAGGTTTATTAATCAGTTCTCTTTCTGCCAGCTAATACAACTCTGGGAACATTTTCCCTTTATCTTGCTTATCGTGGGCGCCAATATTTTCGCAGCTGCCCATAATCCCCTCACACTGTCGAAAAGAATAATGACTCCGGTGATGAATTGGCCGTCGGACCTGACTTGTTTGGTCACCTTCCTGCGAGACGGAGAGAGAGAGAGAGAGAGAGAGAGAGAGAGAGAGAACTTTTCTGCGTGTTACAAATTTAGTTTTCCAGTAAAGCAAGCGCTCGCGAGTGCAGCGTTACAGTCGTACGTCACACGCAACTCCAAAATAGCAGCCGGCCTCGGACACCGGAGCCGTGACGCTGAAGCCAGACTCTAAAACGGAGCCATGAGAGAGTCTCACTTCGAGTTCTCACTAATCACACTGCAGCTAATCTCTGGCCGAGCCACGGTGACTAATCGCTTTATGATGACTAATCACTCATTACACCACACAAGGATCGACTGATTGCTTCATTCAACTAAATCACACCAACGCAACTAATCCCTGATCCCAACCACGGCCACCAAACCCTGATGGCAACCCAACCGTGGCAACCAATCATTGATCCCGACCATGGCGACCATCGCCTTACCATGGGAACTAATTATGCTTTGACGTCTAACACAATGACGCAACACAATGCCCCAATTAATCACACAAATGCAACTAATCCCCATGACCACCAGTGCGACCAACCCCTGATCCCACCAACCCCTTATCCCACCATGACGACCAACCCCTGATCCCACTATGACGACCAACCCCTGTGACCTACCCCTGATCCCACCATGGAGACCAATAACTGATCCCACCAACTCCTGATCCCACCATGGAGACCAACCCCTGATTCCAACCCAGCGACCAATCGTCATACCATTCCAACGAATTATGCTGTGCTGTCTAATCACTGGCCACACCACACAATGACGACTAATCACTCAATGACCACTAACCACTATTCACATCGTGCTGAATAAACATATCATGTTGACTAATCACTCCAGAAGGCATACACATCTTGCACTGTTCTTGAAGATGATAGGTCAAAAGCATGCCTTCTTGCACTTACACCAAGTGGACCAGTGTAGGTGCAAATTTCCGTTCCAACCAATCACGGCCACACCTGATACTCATCGAACATAGATATAGTTTGATTTATGAATTTGGTGCGGACTTGTTTGGGAGGAATGAAAACCTACACACACACACACACACACACACACACACACACACACACACACACACACACACACACACACACACACACACAAAAAGACCGGACAACGCTGAACTACACAACAAGCATGAGTACAGCTGGTAACGAGTGACTAGAGGACTAAAGTGTCGCCGAGTCGCTCTTTTTAGTTCGAGATGAGGCAAAACGCTGAACCGACCCTGTTGCCCCTGGGAAACATGAACACACGGTGAAAATAACCGCCCGCTCGGCTCCCCGTCTGAGAGACTGACGTGGTAACGTCGGCTTCCAGTTGAGTCGAGAACAGACATCTGGCAACTTGCTCACGAGTTCCTGGATAAAATAAAGAACCTACGAATGAACTGAGTGGAGATCTGAGGAGACGCGAAGCTGCATTCACATCACCACCACTAATCACGTCTCTATGATGCCAAACTGTGTTACCATGCCAACTAATCACAAATGACACCACAGCAACTAATCACTGGTCACACCAAACCAAAGAATTGCACCATGATGACACAAGAGCCACGAATCATTGATCACGCCATGACTAATTATACCATAGTGACTAATCACACCATACTGACCAATCAACCGATCGCATAATGGTGACTAAACACACCATTACAACAATTCACACCATATATACCTGATCACACCATTGGAAATTATCACTAATCACGCCATAGTGACCGATCACTAATCACACCATAGTGACCCATCACTAATCACACCATAGTCACCCACCACTAATCACACCATAGCAACTGATCACACATCACACCGTATTGACTGATCACACATTAGACCAGTGACTGATCCCTAGTCACACCATAGCAACTGATCACACATCACACCATAGTGACTAATCACACATCACACCACAGCGACTAATCACACATCACACCATAGCGACTGATCACTAATCACACCATAGCGACTGATCACACCATTGCAAATTATAATTTATCACACCATAGTGACTGATCACACATCACACCATAGTGACTGATCACACATCACACCATAGTGACTGATCACTAATCATAGTGAGATCACTAATCACACCATAGTGACTGATCACTAATCACACCATAGTGACTGATCACTAATCACACCATAGTGACTGATCACTAATCACACCATAGTGATTGATCACACATCACACCATAGTGACTGATCACTAATCACACCATAGTGACTGATCACTAATCACACCATAGTGACTGATCACACATCACACCATAGTGACTGATCACTAATCACACCATAGTGACTGATCACTAATCAGACCATAGTGACTGATCACTAATCACACCATAGTGACTGATCACACATCACACCATAGTGACTGATCACACATCACACCATAGTGACTGATCACACATCACACCATAGTGACTGATCACTAATCACACCATAGTGATTGATCACTAATCACAGCAGTGACTGATCACTAATCACACCATATCGACTAATCACACATCACACCATATCGACTGATCGCTAATCACAGCATAGTGACTGATCACTAATCACAGCATAGTGACTGACCACACCATAATGACTGATCACTAATCACACCATAGTGACTGATCACTAATCACACCATAATGACTGATCACACCATAATGACTGATCACTACTGAGACCATATCGATTGATCACAACATAGTGACTGATCACTAATCACACCATAGCGACTGGTGACTAATCACACAACAATGACTGATCACACATAGCGACCGATCACCAATCACACCATACTCTGACCATCCTGGTAAGGCTGGGATTTTAACTCATGACGACCTGATACCAGCACCCCATGAAGCGCACCATGATGACTAATCCTGGGTCACACCATGAAGAATTAGTCACCATAGTCACCATAGCAACCAATCCCTGTCACACCATGGCAACTAATCCCTGGTCCCATATCAACTAATCACAGACAACCCCCCCCCCCAAAAAAAACTAATTACTACCTGTCATTTCCTAATTCTGATCAAAATCAGATCTAATTATTTCCTCCAGATGATTAAATTAATACGCAAACGCATCAATGACGTCAACTGGAGACTTAAAAAAATACAAGTCACCACATGGATTCTGTTTTAACCACCAAATAACAGACATTTTAATTAAACAATAACAACAACAACAACAACAACAATCATTTGTATTGTAATAATAATGCTAATGCTTGAATTGAATAAAAGCGCTAAAGCTAAAACATTTTTACCTTTATTTAAATATGTCGTGCGCAAATTTATAATATTAACCAAATAATCACATTTGGTTTATAAATACAAACAAACAAACAAACGCCACATAAAGCTTCCTCGCGCAACTCTGATAGAACGCTAACTCACCGAGGCTGAAGTCCAATCAACCCCTTCCTACCTACGTAGGGACACTAGGCTCCGGTATAAACCAGACGGCCGGCGCGCGTGCTGTAGTGCACTTCATATCCCACACGGACACATTTGAGATTCTGCAGCTCGCTAGCGCGAACCAACCGCGGCGGCTAACTGCGCGCGATCTGTCGGCTAATATCGGCTTTAAAACTCCCCAACCGGACCCCAACACACACGAACCGGTGTCAGACACGGACTCACCCATCCTGGTGATGTTCAAAGGTTCGTAGTTTTAACGCCCTGTGATGAGTCAAAGAAAAGAGTCTGCTCTCCCTCAGGGGCTCCGAGAAATCGCTCCTGACAAACAATATGTCGGAGATCTACGGAGCGCCTGACAGGACACACTTAACGAAACGACTAACAGAGGAACATTTCTTTTGCGCATGCGTCGCCAAATTCTAATATGTACACATACATACATATCTATCTATCTGTCTGTCTGTCTGTCTGTCTGTCTGTCTGTCTGTCTGTCTGTCCGTCCGTCCGTCCCTCCATCCATCCATCCATCAATCTATTTAAAACCCATCCATCTATCACTATCTATCTATCTATCTATCTATCTATCTATCTATCTATCTATCTATCTATCTATCTATCTATCTATCTATCTATCTATCTATCTATCTATCTATCTATCTGTCTGTCTGTCTGTCTGTCTGTCTGTCTGTCTGTCTGTCTGTCTGTCTGTCTGTCCGTCCATCCATCCATCAATCTATTTAAAACCCATCCATCTATCCCCATCCATCTATCTATCTATCTATCTATCTATCTATCTATCTATCTATCTATCTATCTATCTATCTATCTATCTATCTATCTATCTATCTATCTATCTATCTATCTATCTGTCTGTCTGTCTGTCTGTCTGTCTGTCTGTCTGTCTGTGTGGTCCTGTCTACCTACCTATCCATCCATCCATCAATCAATTTAAAACCCATCCATCTATCCATCTATCCCCAATACTTCCCAATCCATACACCCACCCACCCACCCATCCATCCATCCATCCACCCACCCATCCATCCGTCCGTCCGACCCGTCCGTCCGTCCGTCCGTCGTCCGTCCATCCATCCATCCAAACCCATCCATCTATCCCAATCCATCCATCATCATCTATCCATCCATCTATCTATCTATCTATCTATCTATCTATCTATCTATCTATCTATCTGTCTGTCTGTCTGTCTGTCTGTCTGTCTGTCTGTCTGTCTGTCTGTCTGTCTGTCTGTCTGTTACCTACCTACCTATCCATCCATCAATCTATTTAAAACCCATCCATCTATCCATCTATCCCAATCCATCCACCCACCCACCCATCCATCCATCCATCCATCCATCCATCCCCATCCATCCATCCATCCATCCATCCATCCATCCCCTATATATATATTTGTGTGTACATATAAAAGCCTCTCCCTTTGCCTTTGTTTTTACTGTATTTTTTTTACACGCCACTGTCTCTAAACTGTATAACACCTATTAACACCACTCTTACAGACTCTCTATCTCTGCAACTCTTCTCCACCCTGCCTGCATTCTCCTCTTCACTTCTGTAACGCATTCTCTCACACCGTTGACCGCAGGTACTTAAAATCATCCACTTTCACCACCTCTTCTCCATCTTCTTCATCACTCCACTGCCTGCCCTCTCATTCACACACACACACACACACACACACACACACACACACACACACACACACACACACATACTCTTACTTCTACAGACCTTCTCTCCAGCACTTACCTCCACCCCTCCACCTGCTCCCTACTCCCACCACAAATCACAACTTCATCATCAGCCACAGAAACTCGGGTCTGACCTCGTCCGTCTACCTGTCCGTTTTTGGACCGGGAGGAAACCGGGGAACCCGGAGAAAAACCCCCTGACACACGGGGAGAACATGCAAACTCCACACACACATGGCCGAGACGGGAATCGAACCCGGACCCTGGCGGTGTGAGGAGAACGTGCTAACCACTAAACCACCGTGCCCCTAAGCTGCATTATATCAGATCATTTTAACTACAACCCAACACACAATATTCTACGAACATGGAAAGACTTCTGGCCTATCCTGATAACACACACGTCTCCATCAGGGATTGCTAATAATCAACAGGTTCAGGAAAACCTCGAAAGGTTATTTTTTTTTTGTCCTTAAGGAACCTTTGGCAAGCAGGCTATTTTACACCGACACTGGAGGGCGCTGTTGTATAATCTGTGAGAAATACCACGTCGCTCATCCGCTCGTAACCAAAGTGTGAGGAATGTACATTGGAGGACTTTGTAATCGTGTGTGCTTTTTGTGATTGTAGAAAACCAAACACCAGAAAGGAGACGTTTCTCCTGTATTTCTATTTACAGCAAACGATAGTGCAGAAGAAAACCTTATTTATTTATTTATTTTCCCTGCAGCAGTTTCCGTGTGATTCCTCATCCAAAGTCCCATCAGGCCTGATCTTGTAGAGCTCAGCAATTTTATGAAATGGAAGATCTACGCTCGGCTATTAGTCTACGCTCGCCATTAAAGTCACAGGCCTGAAATGGATGAGCATTACATCGCTTTACTGTATCGCCGTATCAGTGGCCGCAAAAGGCTTTTGCCATAACAACAACAACAACAACAACAACAACAAAAAACGTATTCTATGTACACAGACTGAATAATGTGGTACACGGGATGATATTTGCCTTATGTTTCATAATATTTCATTTTAGTAATTGATTGAAATTGAAATTTGACCTAATAAACAGTAAACCTATACAGATCAACATGTTAAATAATAATAAATATATATAATATACCTATATACATATATATAAAAAGGAAATATAATCAATTAAATTATTCAGAAAGTGACCAATATTTTCTATGCAGATTGACATATATACCCATATATATATATATATATATATATATATATATATATATATATATATATATATATATATATATATATATATATATATAAATAATCTGCATGCATATACATGTATACATGTATGACCTTTAGAAACCCAAACATATGCCTCACATAAATACTTTATATCAATAAAAAAACATGAGAAAAACATGAGATTGCTGCACCTTACAGGCATTTTTTGTAGATAACATCATTTAAAAAAACAAACAAAAAACCCCCAATAGACACAAAAGGGGCCGCGAAAAAATTCAGGCTTAGTAATTAGCTCGTTTGTCTAACACCTCCAGGGTCGTGGGTTCGATTCCCGTCTCCGCCATATGTGTATATGTGGAGTTAGCATGTACACTCCTTGTCTCTGGGTTTTTTTTCTCTGGATTCTGTGGTTTCCTCCCGGTCCATAAACAAGTGAATGTGAGTGTGTGTGTGTGTGTGTGTGTGTGTGTGCCCTGCAATGGGTTAGCATTCCATACAGGGTTCCGAAATACCCTGATAAAGCTGCAGAAGATGAATGAACGAATGAATGGAAATAATTAATGATACCATCTTTTTTTTCAGCCCTGAATTCCACCCCTATGCTCCTGTAACACCTCCTGATTACCTTCTGGTTCAATTTCAGTGACGTCGACTCGACTCGACTCGACTCGGGATGTCTTAATCCAACGCTGCCTTGTTTCCAAGGCATTTGCATTTGCATTCCTGATCCACTCCTGCACCAGCACAGGTCGAGCTTTTTCAGCTCTCATGAGCATCTGGAGCACTCCAACCTCAGCAAAGACTCATCCTGGTCTGTCCTAATCAGCAGGAAGGGCTTTTAATAATGCAATCTGCTCATTTAAGTGGTCCGATTCAGGACCATGGTCAGCTGTCCGATGTCGGCGCTCTGGCAGTCGAACAAATCAGAGCAACACTTTGAAAGTCGAAAACAAAGACAAAAAAAGCAAAAAAAAAGGCAAAAAAGGCAAAAAAAGGCAAAAAATTGCAACACTGATATTTGCATGCGACTTCAACGTGCTTTATGAAACCATTTTGAGTGCACATTGATTGAATAATAACCTCCACTCTTCTGTTGCACTAGATGTGCACATGGACATTTGTGCTCGTTCAACTGCAAGGGTGTTATTAAAAAGAGAGAGAGAGAGAGAGAGAGAGAGAGGGGGAGGGGGGAGGCAGGGGAAGCCCTGGGGTGCAGTCAGCGTTCACATTCATCCCAAAGGTGTTCAATAGAGATGAGGTCAGAGCTGTAGAGCAATCTATAGGCTTTTTGGACAGTAATTAAATATCAACAGTGGACCCCAGGATGCATTTCACTGCACACCTTAACAATGATGGAACTGTAATAAATCGGATGTTGAGGATGAAGGCGTGTTTTCCCTTTTGAGTCAGATTCCTCGTCCCCCCCCCCCCTTCATGTCTTCATGTCATTTCAGGGAGTGTGTTTTTTTTCTTCCTTGCCCCAGTCGCCACCGTCTCCGCTCATTAAAGACCAATTATAAGGTATCTTTTATTACCGCTTTTCCTTTGAGGCACTTTTAAATACAAAAGGCCATTATATTGCAGGATCCTCCAGTAAACCCCCCCCCCCACCCATCCTACGTGAACCATATCTTCACCGAGCCGACTGTGTAGTTATAGCCATAAAGGAACGATTTCATGTTACTGCATGTTATGTCCCGGAAACAAATGGCTTGTTTCTTTTGTTTTTTAATAATAATAATAATAATAATAATAATAATAATAATAATAATAACAATAATAATAGATATATAAAATAGATAAAATATTCTTTATTTGTCATATTTTGCATATCCCAGCTTCTTCTTTTTTTGTTTTTTTGGAAGCTGGGGTCAGCCACAATACAGCGCCCCCTGGAGCACATGGTTAAATGGTTAAATGGTTACATTAAATGACTTTTGCTTCCCAAGAGTAGCAGCTTGGCGATACCAGGGACTCGAACCCCTGACCTTCTGATCAGTCGCCCAGTTCCTCCTCCCCCTATATCTATATATATATATATATATATATATATATATATATATATATATATATATATATATATATATATATATATATATATATATGTATATATAACTTTTTTGGTGCAAAAATTATACTCTTTTTCCACACGAGGGTTTGATAAAGTACTCAAACCCTCGCCTTTCTTATGTCCTGACAAAAAGAATCCACACGAACCATTCACAGATGTTATACGCTAAACGAGCCGCCGGCGAAGAAACGCGAGAACACGCCGCGACGCCACAGGACGCGGGGAGAAACCTGTAAGAGGATCCGCCAAGCGCCGTCGTGCCAATAAAGCTAGTGTTAGGTAGCATAAACAGGGAGGCACCTCCATTGAGAGGAAGCATGTGAGTGAGAAGACAGCGATACGTCTTTATTAACTAATACCACACACACACACACACACACACACACACACACACATATGCTATCCCTCATTCTCTTTATCTGCCTCTGTACGGAGCCGGCTATGTGCAATGTGGCGTGAGAGATAGCAGAGAGTGGCGACGGATTTGTGATTGACAGCAGGAGGGGAAATATTATTTCCACACGCCAGCGATATCACCGGCGGTTTATATATGTGGGTTTTTGGTGTTTTAGACGCCACCACTTGGACACTCACAAGTACCAGTTTCATGTTTTGACTGACAGCCTTTAATACTTCCATCTGTTTTTTTTTTTTTTTTTTTTTTTTGTCTGTCGAAGTTTTCCAATTCCATCTCTAGAAGGATTTTTTTAGGATCGTCTTGGATCATTTTCGGGGGGGGGGGGGGGGGGGGGGGGGGGGGGGGGGGGTTCCGGGGGGGGGCAGTGCGGGGGGTTGGTCGCACTGTTATGGCTCATTTTCCCAATGTTGTTTATTTGGAGTGGAAATACAGAATACAGAATCCCCCCCCCCCAAAAAAAATGCTTCACTGATTATTAAAAGGGACGACAGAGGGGGGAGTGGATCTTAGCGAACATGCGTTCAGGGACATTTCTGCCCTCCAGGCTGGTGTCTATGCAAATGTAGTAATTTAGCACCGGCGGTGTAATTTACCCGGACGTCAAAGTCACTCGTTAGTGCAAATTAATGCGATTCGAAAGACAGGTATTAAATTAGCGGAAGACATTTGGCGTCTTTGCATTTGTATTTAGCGACACAGGCGTCCCTTCTCGTAGATGGCCGGCGTGTTATATTGCCAACGATATTTAGACGGGATTTATTTTGCTTTTACTGGTGCTACATTTCATTTTGTCGCTTTTAAGATGCAAACTTGCTTTCAAGGCTTTCAACTTTGTTTCATTAAAACCAAGTGTCCTTTTTGTCCCTACCCCTACCTCCTCCTCCTCCTCCTCCTCCTCCTCCTTTTCTTTGAATATTTTTCTTTTTAAATTACCTACAGCATTTTCTACCTACTGTCAGGACTTGGGGGAAACTGAGAATGACTCCACGGCCATCATTATAATATCGCATCGTTTATTTGTAAATTGATTAAAGTTGTAATGATATACAAATGACATGCGTACATATTATATAGTGAATAAGATGTGCCGGAGTCCAAGGTGAGAGAGAGAGAAGCGATCAGGAATTTCCAAGGAAGGATAATGGGAGCCATGAAAGAAGAAGATGGTTATATACCGAATAACCTTTTTACCCTGGTGGTCTCTTGGTTGCATCAAGTGGTCCCCTGATCCTAGGATTAGGGAACCGGACCTGGGTTCCACAAGCCGGAGTGTACTCTCAGTCTAAAGCCGGGATAAAATGGGAGAGCCGGGTCATGAAGGGACAAATCAAATATACGGAATCAACAGGACTATCCAAAGTATAACAACATTCAGGGATGTGGCAAATGGCCTTATACAGTCTGGTATATAAAAGAGATCTAAATAAATACTTTGTGATCCTGGATCACATGTTAATATTTATTTTACTCTGGAAAGTATTCTTTTAATACCAATTTCTTGTTAATTTCAATGTTATTTTTTTAGTGGATGTTTTAAGTGTAAAATATGGGACGTGGCTCCTTTAAGAATTGTGTTCCGGTTGCTTTTTCCATATAAACTGGTGATACGGTGTTTAGGTTATACGGAAGCGCTTTATTGCGTTCATTAAAAATGCGCTTTATTGCGTAATGCGGATTTAGGAATGCGATGCGCTTGCGTAAAGTTCCATACGGTAATATACGCTAATATAGTGAGGAGATCGTACCTGTTGTGAATGCGCAGCTAGGGGGCGTAATTCGGGGGAAATTTAGGAAACGTGAGTGGGTGCACTGAACGTTTATTTATTCATTTGTTCTTAGTTCATTCATTCGCCAACAGTACGCAGAGTGAAGGCGTAGATCACTCTCATAGTAATGTAAACTGCGTTAAGTATGTGTTAATAACATTAGTGGTGTTGAAGTCAATTTGTGTTAACATGTTATTAGCGCATTAACTTTGACAGCGTTAATATATATAAATATATAGTACCGATATGCATTAAAGCAATATGTCCCCGCCCCCCCAGGTCGAGAGCTGAACTCTTTTAAGCGAAAGAAGCCTGTCAACTTCTTTAATTCCGATAAATGCAGACAAAACAATAGAACGTAAACGTTGTGTGTAACCAAATATGTAGGTGTTGTTTAGAGACGAATGATGTGCCACACTCTCATAGCTTTTGGGGACTGCGATAAATACAGGTACGAAGAAGGAGAAGGCATTCAGTGCTGCAGAACAGCTGTAAGTTTTTAATGCTGTACGGAAAAAAAAAGGGCCTCTGATATGTACATTAATTTTCCATGGCCTAAATCTTTTTTTTTTCCACATATAGCATTTTATTCACCGGACTTAAATTCAATAAAAGCTGAAGAAAAAACAAAAACAGTAGTGCTCTAGGACTTTTTGACCGCGTTTAGGACTTTTGAATGCGTCTACGCTCATTTTGGCTTCGTCGCTACCAGATGTAAATCAGTTGCTACTCAATAAAGCGAGACACGGAGCATTGGAAAGCACTTAGCTATGGTAATAGATAAACTCCCTGCGATCAATAGGACAGAATATTGCAGCCCGCAGACCCTGACTAGTGCGGTGTAGAAAGAGAGTCTCTCACGTCTCAGGTAACAGCGGAGGAAATAATGCAGGAGAAAAATCGTAGACGAAGGACATGAGCATGGAGCTGTGGGCGGAGCAACGTGATCCAAAAACATCGTATATCATTACGACAAATATCTTTAACCATAGTGACTTACGTGGGGTATGGTGGTTTAGTGGTTCGCACGTTCGCCTCACGCCGCCAGGGTCTGGGTTTGATTCCCGTCTCGGCCATGTGTGTGTGGAGTTTATGCATGTTCTCCCCGTGCCTCAGGGGGTTTTTTTTTCTCCGGGTTCTCCGGTTTCCTCCCCCGGTCCAAAAACATGCAAAAACATGCACGGTAGGTTGATTGGCACCTTGGAAAATTGTCCCTAGTGTATGAATGTGTGTGTGTGTCAGTGTGTGTGTGTGTGTCCTGCAATGGGTTGGCATTCCATCCAGGGTGTATCCTGCCTTAATGCCCATAGACGCCTGAGATAGACACAGACTCCCCGTGACCCGAGGGAAGATCGGATAAAGCGGTAAAAGATGAATGAATGAATGAATAGTGACGTACTATGGTGTGATCAGGCTGTTAAGAGATGCTTGTATACTTGAATTCTGAAGTTGCGAAGCCTCTGACACCATCACGTCTCACAACCTGGCTGATTCGGATTTGCACGGTAAAATAGAAACGCTCCGGTAACACAAATAACGGAAATAATAATTACGTTACACACTTTTTGCCAACAACTTTTCGCGTTGCACAACGGATTACAAAAACGTACCGGTACCCGTTTCTACGGGTAAATAAATGGCAGGTGGAAATGAATTATACATGTTGCTGAGGCGCAGTACAGGGGCGGAAGCGTTTGTGGAACTTTCGGGCTATTTGACAATTTTTTGCTTTATGAAACAATATTGCCTTTTTCATATAGTGTAGACTTTAGTGAAATGCAGCACAATACTCATAATTATTAAACAATACCTCTGTTATACGACTGGGGGAAGTGAGTGGTTACGGTATAGATGGCCAAAGCTGCCACTGTTGGGCCCTTGAGCAAGGCCCCTAACCAACTGCAAGGCAGACCCCTGCTTCCTAACATCTTTTCCTTTTCTTCCTAGCAGCTTTGTTTTTATATATATATATATATATAATATATATATATATATATATATATATATATATATATATATATATATATGCCTCAGGGGGTTTTTTTCTTTTTTCTCCGGGTTCTCCGGTTTCCTCCCATCCAAAAACATGCAGGGTAGGTTGATTGGCACCATTGGAAAAATTGTCCCTAGTGTATGAATGTGTGTGTGTGTGTGTGTGTGTGTGTCCTGCGATGGTTTGGCATTCCATCCAGGGTGTATCCTACCTTAATGCCCATAGACGCCTGAGATAGGCACAGACTCCCCGTGACCCGAGGGAAGATCGGATAAAGCGGTAGAAGATGAATGAATGAATGAATATGAATATATATATATATATATATATATATATATATATATATATACACACACACACACACACACAAAAGAAAGAAAGAAAGAAAAAGAAAAAAAGAAAAAGAAGCTGAGCTTGGGTAGGGTAGGGTTAGGGGCCTTGCTCAAGGGCCCAACAGTGGCAGCTTTGATATATTAATATATTTTTAAGAGTTATAAGTCTAAAGGTAATGACCCTCAAGGTGTGAGAAAATATGTACGCTTGTATGTTATATGTACCAAAAAGATAGCAACGTCTTATTTATTCCACTTTTAGAAACAAACTGCAATTCCAAGTGGAAGATGGGGGTGGGGGGGGGTAGTGTTTGTTGTATTAACTGAGCTGTCAGGAGGTAGCTGTTCGGCTATTATAATACTAACAGGCACTCTTACTGTTAGAGCATGATGGAAAATCCCTCCACGGGGACGGGAATAACATTGTAAAGGACTCTGTCCAATCACCAGGCCCCGAGGCCCAGGAGCTGATAAGAGTGTGAGAGGACGAGGTGGCTTCGGCCCTCAAGCCCATCTCATTATTAAAGAAAGCTCCGGTGGACAGCTCGCCGCGCTCATAAATCCTCGCGGTTATCCCGTTCCGGTGGACGCGCGAGACACCGAGAGCCTGTGGGCCAGAGACGTGCACTCGCTCCTGCACTAAATCAACCTTCCCGATCTGAGCTCAGCCTTTCCGTCTAATCTCCAGTGCCCACGGAAAAGGCAGCAGGTGTAATAAAAGCACCGCCATGCTAGATGTCTTTCTCCAGGCCTCAGAACTTTCTTATTAACGCTGCGTCGCTAACTCAAGACATTTATTTCTCCAGCTGTTACAGATGTTAATAATGTATGCTGTGCTGTGCTGCTGTACACGGAAAGCTCCGAAAGCCTGGACGGATTAACCCCCCTCCCCACCCACCCCCCCAGTGTTATTCAACAGCCCTTATTGCTTTTATGGAGATCTAATGGAAATGAAAGAGTTGATTTATTTATTTTAAACTGGAGGACGTGGCGTAATAAAAACAACAATCAACAGCACAAAGGTGTCGGATTCAGTGTTACCCCTCCGAAATATTTCCCCGTAACCATCTATGGTTTATTTTTTAGACATCGTACGTTTTCATACTAACTTTTTCCCCCGAATAATCTGTTTATAGTTGAATTCAGATCGGTTCCTGTTCACACGGGCATTATAGCTGCTTTATAAGTGCTCCGTTTCTTTTTCCTTTCTCTTGTATTTAATAATTCAATGGTGTCCAGAGAGTCACGTTGCAGCAATAAAATGTAGCAAAGCCCTTCGTCCCGAGAACCTTCCGCAACTCCATTAAAGATTTAATTAAATACAGTAAAATTAAATTAAATCCCTTTTTTTTTTTGACAACTGAGATTAAATATCTGGCATAAACATCCCCTCACAGAACCCTTCACCATCAAGAACTAGTAAAGGTAAAGTATATAACTATTTACATAGCAAACCCTACCATACCCTACCTAACTAACTAGCCTACCATACCCTATCTACTGTACCATACCATATCTATCTCCCTATCATACCATTCCATACCCTAACTACCCCACACTACCATACCCAACTATTCTCCTAACTCCCCTACTAACCTATATATCCCTACCCTATCTAACTACCCTGCTTACCCTACCATACCCTCCCCAACTACCTAGCATACTATACCTACCTTCCCTACCATAACCTACATAACTACCCTAACATACCATACCCTACCAACCTACCTACACATCAATACCCGGCCTACTCTACCTAACTACCCTACCATACCTACATTACCTAACTGCCCTATCATACCCTACCTAACTACCATCCCTACCTGCCCTAACTACCTACCATAGCCTTCCTACCCTACCTAACTATCCTACCATATCCTACCTACTTAACCAAACTAAACAACCCTACCTAACTATCCTATCATACCATACCTACCATTCAATACCCTGTCTACTCTATCTAACTATCCTACCATATCCTACCTACTTAACCAAACTAAACAACCCTACCTAACTATCCTATCATACCATACCTACCATTCAATACCCTGTCTACTCTATCTAACTACCCTACCATATCCTACCTAACTGCCCTATCATACCTTACCTAACTATCATCCCTACCTGCCCTACCTACCATTCCTACCTGCCCTGTCTACCTACCATACCCTTCCTAACTACCCTATCATACCCTACCTACCTACCATTCAATACCCTGCCTACTCTACCTATCTACCCTACCATACCCTACCTAACTGCCCTATCATACCTTACCTAACTAGCCTCCCTACCTACCCTACCCTATCATACCCTACCTACTCTACCTAACTACCCTACCCTACCTAACTCCTCTATCATACCCTCCCTAACTGCCTTACCTAACTACCCTATCATACCCTACCGACCTACCCTTCAATACCCTGCCTACGCTACCTAACTACCCTACCATACACACCTTACCTAACTGCCCTATCATTCCCTACCTACTCAACCCAACTACCCTACCCTACCTAACTATCATATCATATATCGCACCCTGCCTACTCTACCCAACTACCCTACCATACTCTACTTACTCTACCTACCCTTTTATACCCTACACTACCTACCATACCATATCTATCTATCTATCTATATGTCTAATTTTCATTCTTTCTTTCTTTCTCTTTCTTTCTGTATTTCTTTCTTTCTTTCTTTCTTTCTTTCTTTCTTTCTTTATTTCTGTATTTCTGTATTTCTGTTCATTTCTAGGTATGTCAGTAGGCAGGGGGAAGCTCAGCAGTTACGGCCGGTCGGGGGTTCGAGACCACAGTATTACCAGGCTGCCACTCTTGGGTCCTTGAACAAGCCTTCTTACTATTTCATTCATAATTCAGGTTTATTTGTACAAATCTATTTTGCGTAAAAAAAAATCAACGAATGTACAAAACACCACACACAAACACATAATGACTAATCTCATGTCCTAAATAAACTTAAATATGGCCACTTTTACTGTAAAAAAAAAAAAGCGATGCAAATATAATGAAATAAAATGAATCCCTGCTATTGCATTGATTTATAGTCAATACAAATAGACTCGCAGTCTCGACACAATGCCGGGATATGAATTGGACCAGCTTATTTGCAAAGTGGGTTAAATCGCTGGTTCATCTACACCCCTTCATATCATTTATCGCTTTAGAATTCACACTCACCGCCGCGAAGGCTGAGCGATGCGTTTTATTGTCTCCGTTGGTCCATTGTTTTTCCGTCGTATCTGCTCTCCGCAGGACCGCTTCCTGGAGCTCTGACTATTTGATCCGCAATCCCAAAGAAGAAAAAGAAGGGGGAAAAAAAAACCACAGCGCAGCAATAAAAAGCCCTTCGTTAATGGGGTCTGATTAAAGAGTTTATTGGTTCTGACAAATGCTCGGTAATTACAATCCTAAAATTATTGCTGCTGCTTATATAATTAGTTTCTTGTCACTGCCAGTTGACATGCAAGAGAGGGAATGTTTGTCTGTTCGCTTAATTAATTAACGCAGCGTGTTTATTATTCAAACGCGCTGGGTTCGAACGCGGGAGGAAGCAGGCGTACCTTCGTAAAACAGCGGAACCTTTTCCTCTTCTCCTCTGGCTCTTCAGGTCGTTCCAGTGAGTCGCGGTTCCTCGAAACATCGTCCACGTAACAATCCCGGAGTCCTCTATGCCGTTCCATGAAGCCGAAATGGTTTTATAGGCTTTTCCCCGCATCCATCGGTGTCCCAATACAACCCTGAACACAAATACACAAACATAAAATAGGAACCACTCGTAACACACTGTATGTGTATACACTTAGTGTTGGAACGTAACTAGTTGCATATAACATTCATTCATTCGTTCATCTTCTACCGCTAGATCCGATCCTCCCTCGGGTCACGGGGAGTCTGTGCCTATCTCAGGCGTCTATGGGCATTAAGGCAGGATACACCCTGGATGGAATGCCAACCCATCACACACACACACACACACACTCATACATTCATACACTAGGGACAATTTTCCAAGGTGCCAATCAACCTACCGTGCATGTTTTTGGACCAGGGAGGAAACCCGAGAACCCAGAGAAAAACCCCCTGAGACACGGGGAGAACATGCACAAACTCCACACACACATGGTCGAGAGGGGAATCAAACCCGGACCCTGGCGGTGTGAGGCGAACGTGCTAAACACTAAGCCACCGTACCCCCTTTGCATGTAACAGGGTTAAGTAATTTAATTACAAAACAAAAGAAAGGTGAGAAAAAAAAGTTAAATTAGTGTTTCGAAAATATTAAAGATTACAAATCCCAAAGGCTCAACGTTCGCCTCACACCTCCAGGGTTGGGGGTTCGATTCCCGCCTCTGCCATGTTTGTGTGTGCAAGTTCCACCCTTGCTTCAGGGGGTTTTTCTCCGGGTTCTCCGGTTTCTTCCCCCCCGGTCCAAAAAAACATGCACGGTAGGTCGATTGGCACCTTGTACTGTAAAATTGTATGTGTGTATGAATGTGTGTGTGTGTGTGTGTGTGTGTGCCCTGTGATGGGTTGTTATTCCATACAGGGTGTGTCCTGCCCTGATGCCCTGATGCCCTGATGCCCCTGAGATAGGCACAGGTTCCACGTAACCCGAGGGAAGATCGTATAAAGCGGTAGAATGAATGAATGAATGTTAATGAGAGTAAGCGCCACCTAGTGGGCAAATGAAATGTAATCAAACGTGATACTTGACTTTTATAAAGTAATTGAAAAGTCACACTACATTTTGAATAGGGTCATTTTGTACTCCGTAACGTATTACATATCCAAAGTGACCTTCAAATAGTAAATAGTAAATAGTAAATAGTAAAATGCACAAAAAATAACGATGAAACGCTGAAAATTTCCAAATCCAGCTCTGCACCTCATCTACATCTGGACTGAATGAACCACCCCCCCCCAAAAAAAATGAGATCCTTCTGCAATAAAAACGCTAAACAAACAAAACATATAATAAGGAAAGGTCAAATTCGCACCTCAAATTGCCGAAATGAACGAGTGTGTGTAACTACTATACAAGAACCTGTGCAGAAAGAACAGAGGAGATGCAACACGGAAAAACGACACAATGAGAAAGCGCTGGGGGTGGGGGTGGGGGGACGGGCGAAAGCTGCGCTCCTCAGCAGTCACTTTGGCTGTAATATGTCTGCGATTCGTGCGGCGCGATACCGAGTACGAGGCGATGAAATGGAAATGAACTTTAAATGCTGTGTTTGTGTGTATGTTAGCATTTCTGGCAGAGAAACGTTAATAAGAAAGAAAGAAAGAAAAAAAAAAGAAAAACAGAGAAAATTCCACTAATACTCGAAAAGGGCAAAGTCAGGTGTATTTATGGAAATGACCAGTGCTCTCTGCCACACGCTTTAAAAGCCCTGATATTTGGTGCTGACTTTGCAGTGTGGGTGCGAGTGTGTGTGTGTGTGTGTGTGAGAGTGTTTTCAAGGTCCAGGTATTACAAAAGCCTAGCACAGCAATATCAGGTTAAGACAGATGTCTTATAACGTCTTTCTACTGAAACAGGACGGCACTTTGGGCTCTTCTCAGCGGGGAATCAAACCCTCCTCCTACTCCTCCGCTAACTATTCACACCGCCCATATTCCTACTATACATCAACGCTTAGAGCCGTCAAGGCCGTCTGCGCTCACTTAATCTCACTGACTTATGTTTTAATATATATATATATATATATATATATATATATCTATATATACATATATATATATATATATATATTGCCCAATGAATATGTATGATTCCCCCTATGATCCCTTTTTTATTCACACTGCATACTGTTTCAGATGTGGCTTCATAGGGTTAGGTTATGTGTATATATATATATATATATATATATATATATATATACATATGTATATATGGTATATATATATCTATATAATCTATATATATATATATATATATATCTATATATATATATACATATACTAATATATCTATCATTCATTCATCTTCATCTTCTACCGCTTTAATCCGATCTTCCCTCGGGTCACGGGGAGGTCTAACCCTATCTTAGTCGTCTATGGGACATTAAGGCAGGATACACCCTGGATGGAATGACACACACACATTCACACACACACATTCATACACTAGGGACAATTTTCCAAGATGGCAATCAACCTACCGTGCATGTTTTTTTTTTTGACCGGGAAGAAACCGGAGAACCCAAAGAAAAACCCCCTGAGGCACGGGGAGAACGTGCAAAACTCCACACACACATGGCTGAGATAGGAATCGAACCCGGACCCTGGAGGTGTATATATACTTATATACTTCTATACTGTCAGAGCAATCATTTACCCAATAAAAGTATCAATGTAGTATTCTGATTCTGATGAGTGATGTTTTGGTTTTTCTAATTACATTTTTATCGTGACTACAGAATGGATGAATCCAAGCATGTTTTTATGTAGTTTTGTTTTCTCGCAGCATATCGGCGTATATTTTCCTTGCAATGTTCGATCGCGTTTCATTGCGAGCTACGTGGAGATTTTATGGCACATTTATAGATGAAACAGGATTTTCACAGGGTGGCTTCATATTTCCTCGGCAGCTCTTTAACCATTATTTTTGCTTATTGAGTAGGAATAAAAGAAAGAAATGTTTATGGATTTGTTTATGGTCTTGGGTTTGATTCGGGCCCAAATGACACATAAACAACAACCAGAACATATATATATATGTATACTATATATATATATATATATATATATATATATATATAATCGAACCTGGACCCTAGGGGTGTGTGAGGCGAACATGCTATATATATATATATACATATACTATATATATATATCTATATATTATATATATATATATATTATATATATATATATATATATATATATATATATATATATAAATAATATAGAAAGAGCACGTTCGCCTCACACCTCCAGGGTCCGGGTTCGATTCCTCGTCTTGGCCGTGAGTGTGTCTGTGTGAAGTTTGCATGTTCTCTCCCCGTGCCTCAGGGGTTTTTTTTCTCTCCGGGTTCTCCGGTTTTCCTCCTCCGGTCCAAAAACATGCACGGTAGGTTGATTGGCACCTTGGAAAATTGTCCCTAGTGTATGAATGTGTGTGTGTGTGTGTGTGTCCTGTGATGGGTTGCCATAAGAGCGGTAGAAGATGAATGAATGAATGAATATATTCAGGTGTCCCAATACTTTTATCTGTATAGAATAGTGTTGATTTTTATACAGGGTCACATTTTTCCACCTGAGCCAGAGATTTTTACATTTTTAAAAATTTCTTTTTACATTTGTCATTTTCCACTTTTTGCTTTCCTTTTGTATAAACACAGGTGGATGGAAAGCCCTTTAAACCACCTTTGCTCCCTCTTTTTTTTTTTTTCCCCCGTCAACACGCACACTTCTATGAATAAGAGAGCCATGGCTTGACCCAGCATGGTCTCTCAGGAAGACTAGACAGATTTATCCAGCACTAACACTTCCTTCAGACAGAAAACAAGAAAACAGACAAATATATAAATAAATGATAAGCATCAACCACAACAACATGGAGGAAAAAAAAAAAAGAAAAAACTCAGAGCTGATTCTTCTTTTGAAATCGACCTTGTTCCCCTTGTGGAGCTGTCTCAAAAATAGACAATACGAACAGAGGGCTAAAAAAAAAAAAGAGAGAGAGAGAGAAAGAAAATAAATAAATAAACAAATAAGTCAAAAGAACGCTGGCGATGGAGGACATCCTGAAAATCTAGAAAGTGCCTCTTATTCTCCTACACACATTTCTAATCAGGGCCACAGAGTCAAGAATTGATGTGTACTTATATTTTCTTATATATATATATATATATATATATATATATATATATATATATATATATATAAATATAAAATTTATTTATTTATTTTTTCAAAGACTTGCTGTTAATCAATAATTTTTCTTTTAGCTCTCAATGAACTCTTTAATACATTTTTTATGTGTTTTTCCATGTGTTGCTTTTTTTTTGCCCTGTTATTCATATTTTTTCATTATTTATTTATTTATTTAATTATATTTTCTTCTTCCAGTTTGTGTTTTTATCCCTTTTCTAGTAGATCCACTGCTCGCCGGTTCTAAATGTGCTGTGTTAAAAGAATTTTAAACAAGAAAACAAGAAAAAAAAGAAATTTTCTTTTTTTCTTTTTTTAATTTGTATTTTTTTTATATCTCTTTGTGTTAAATTGTAACGCCTTAGAAAAACTAAAGGGAATACTTTTCTCTTTCTTTACATTTACAGAATTTAGCGGACGCCTTTATCCAGAGCGACGCGCAAAAACGTTCTTTCTTTCTTTCTTTCTTTCTTTGTATGTCCTTTTACTTTTTTCTATTTCCTTTCATTTTCTATTTCTTTTTTGTGTTTCTTTCTTTCTTTCTTTCTTTCTTTCTATTTCCTTTCACTTTCTTTTTTCTATTCTTTTATTCCTTTCTTTCTTTCTTTCTATTTCCTTTCACTTTCTTTTTTCTATTTCTTTATTTCTTTTTTGTGTTCCTTTCTTTCTTTTTTCTATTTCCTTTAACTTTCTTTTTTTTTCTATTCCTTTATTTCTTTCTTTCTTTCTTTCTTTTTTCTATTTCCTTTCACTTTCTTTTTTCTATTCCTTTATTCCTTTCTTTCTTTCTTTCTTTCTTTCTAATTCCTTTCACTTTCTTTTGTTCTATTTCTTTTTTGCGTTCCTTTCTTTCTTTTTTCTATTTCCTTTAACTTTCTTTTTTTCTATTCCTTTATTCCTTTCTTTCTTTCTTTCTTTCTTTTTTT
>JACRUU010000021.1:9495513-9505513 GCA_030449085.1 Kryptopterus vitreolus
GACAATAAACTACATCTCCCACAATGCAAGTGACGGCATCCCGCCACTAGAGTGCAGCGTATCCAACATCGAGCACGTTCCAACAATCGGAATTGAGGAATTTCCATCCCAATAAATGTCCATTAAGGGAAAATGGACGCAGACGGAAGGCGGAGAAAAGCGAATGCACGTTTGTGCGTCAAGGAGAAAAAAACGCCTTGTAAGTCTTGTATGCTTTGTTATTAAATGCGATAAAAAAACAACAACAAAACAACAAAAACAAACAGTATGTGAACATTAAGAGACGCAAGGCCTCATGCTGTGCGACTCGTCATGCCGGAGCAGAGCGGCGCGCGGGGTATTTGTGAGATTGCAGGCATGTTTGTCACAACCGACTGTTTCTTTCGAGTCAACATGTCTATAGCGTCTGTGCCGAGGAAAGCTCCGGGTTGTGTAGAAAAAAAAAAACAACAATAAAAAAAAGAAAAAGAGACACACAAAGAGGGAAAGATATAAGACTCTATACAGAACGTTCTCAAGGTTTTCTACATTTTCCACTGTGCTATTTGCGTTCGCACTTTCACGCATTAAAATAACGTATGCTATATGAACATTGTGGAAAGGGCACGGTGACTTAGTGGTTAGCACGTTCGCCTCACACCGCCAGGGTCCGGGTTCGATTCCCGTCTCGGCCATGTGTGTGTGTGGAGTTTGTACATGTTCTCCCCGTGCCTCAGGGGGGTTTTTCCTCCTTGTTGTTCTCCGGTTTCCTCCCCCGGTCCAAAAACATGCACGGTAGGTTGATTGGCACCTTGGAAAATTGTCCCTAGTGTATGAATGTGTGTGTGTGTGAATGTGTGTGTGTGTCCTGTGATGGGTTGGCATTCCATCCAGGGTGTATCCTGCCTTAATGCCCATAGACGCCTGAGATAGACACAGACTCCCCGTGACCCGAGGGAAGATCGGACTGTTATAGCGGTATAGTAGAAATTAGATGAATGAATATATATGTGTATCTAAAACATATATATATATATATATATATATATATATATATATATATATATATATATAAATAGAAATACACAGAACATCTGTATGTGTATTCTTAAAAGCCCTGTCTTATTAGTGTGACATCATCAGTCATTTTTTTTTTTATTTCCCCTAAAAAGGGTCATAATCACTCCGACCTCCATGACTCTCCTTTCACTCCACTCTGAAAGTAAGATGCTTTCATGGACGCCACGGAAGCGATCGCGTTCTCGCGGGAGATCAATGCGAGGCACTTGTAAATACCGATGCTCGATTACAGTTCTCGTACGAAGGTTTTGTTTATTTAAAAAGTGACTCGCAGTCCTCTCGGTTCTGAGCTTTCCCGCTGGATTTCCTTTAAACAAGGCCTAACGTCTGCTTTTCAGCCTCGCTCCTGTTAATCGGCCCGCTGCCTCCATTTATCACCGCTGACAGCGACGTGGGTTGGGACAGGGGGAGACGGCGAGGACAGAGACAGACGATGCGAGGATCAGAAAGCAAAAAACAAAAAAAAAAAGAGAGAGAGAGAGAGAGGCCTCGGGCTTAACACGACTTAATGATCAAGCACAAGCAGGAAACACATTTACATCGCACCGTCCTTTAAACGGGTCGCACAGCTTCTTGCTTTAGAATGCCAGCACCACCAGCAAACTACCACTAGAGGGCACTTAACTCTTCGATGTAATGGTGGAATTTATTTATTTATTTTTTTGCTCAAAGAGCTCAATTTAAAGGTTAAGGGATTTGACTTCTGAAGGTTTTAAGATCAAGTCTCAACCATTGGGACGCCACTCAAGAGCAAGGCCCTTAATAGTTTCTCGGTGTAAGAATGTCTGGCAAATACAATTTTAACCATCAAACGCCATTCATTTCCCTGTTTTCGGAACCTTCCCCTCGTTACATTTAAACAGTCTGGCCTTTCGCGGCCGAGCTCGGGACTAGAGACTTGCACGGGGCGCATTTTTCCGCCCCTCCCACAATGTTCATACTCATTCATTCATTCATACCGATATATATCTGATCTTCCCTCGGGTCACGGGAGGTCTGTGCCTATCTATGTGGCTTCTATGGGCTTTAAGGCAGGAGACACCCTGGATGGAATGCCAACCCATCGCAGGACACACACACACAAACACACACACAACACACACACACACACATCACACACACACACAACATTCCATTACACTAGGGACAATTTTCCAAGGTTCCGCCACCGTTCAATCAACCTACCGTGACATGTTTTTGCCATTTTTCTGTTTTGACTGGGGAGGAAACCGGAGAAGAACACGGAGAAAAAAAGGGAAAAAACCCCTGAGGCACGGGGAGAACATCACAAACTCCACACACACATGGCCGAGACGGGAATCAAACCTGGGGCCTGGCGGCCCACCGTGCCCCTTTATATATATATATATATAGGGGCACGGTGGTTTTAGTGGTTAGCACGTTCGCCTCACACCGCCAGGATCCGGGTTCGATTCCCGTCTCGGCCATGTGTGTGTGGAGTTTGTGCATGTTCTCCCCGTGCCTCAGGGGGTTTTTCTCTGGGTTCTCCGGTTTCCTCCCCCGGTCCAAAAACATGCAGGTAGGTTTGATTGGCACCTTGGGAAATTGTCCCTAGTGTATGATGAATGTGTGTGTGTGTGTGTGTGTGCCCTGCCTGCAAGGGGTTGGCATTCCATCCAGGGTGTATCCTGCCTTGATGCCCATAGACGCCTGAGATAGGCACAGGCTCCCCGTGACCCGATGGAAGATCGGATGGATTTTAAAGCCATTTTGATTTTTTTTATATAGATTAGATATTTAGCGGTAGAAGATGAATGAATGAATAGATTATATATATATATATATATATATAATATATATATATATATATATATATATATATTTTTTTTTTTGTTTGTTTTTTTTGTTTGTTTTTATATATACATATATAATAATAAATATTGTGCCGTTAAAATGAACTTGTGTGATACCTCATGACGTCTCTTAATCACACACATTTGTGTATCAATAGTATTACCGCCACTTCACCGACCCCCTTATTCACATAAGGTTTACTGGGGGCCTTGCTTGAGGGCCCGGGAGCCACGTCAATGTCTTAAAAACTATGTTTTCTAGCCCCAGTGACTTTTTTTTCCCTCTCTCTCTCTTTTCTCTTAGTTCGGGAGTACGCCCAGTGTGAAATAAACACACACACACACACCCTCGGCTTTCATTTTGTCCAAGTGCTCATGGTGATCAGGTCTTTTTTGCCCTTGGGTCGTTTTTGCAATAATAACCTTCTGGCTGTACATTATCACATTTATTACATGGCTACTTACCAAAGAATAAAGAAATAATGAAATCTTCCAAGATAACACACACACACACACACACACACACACACATACACGGACACACGCACAGTCTAGCCATAGGAGTGGAAGATAATGGGAGGGCCGGCGTTATAAATAATGTACGAGCGACAGCGCTTACTGAGCGCTCTGCCCTGTCAGCAAACCTCACACACCTCCTTAGAGACTAAAAAGAAAAAAATAAAAAAAAAAAGCTTTTTGTTTTTTGTTTTAATCTCCCTCCTTTGCCGTCCCTTCACCCTTCACATTTAAAAGAGGAAGGAATGAAAAGGAGGAGGGCTTTAGGAGGAGGGGAAAAAAAAAAAAGAAGAAGAAGTAATCTTCAGAAGGAATAAATAAGACACTTTTATTCGGGCACCTACAGAGAAGGCGTTCGTCAGAGCGGATGCGCGTCCCGCATCAAACCTGCCTCATCGAGCGACAGCGATCGCGAGACAAAGGAGAATATTAACATTATATATCATTTAGAATGTATGGGGCGAGAGAGAAGGGAATCAAACAGAGGAAATCGCTTCCAGCCATCCATTATGCATACGTTTCACCGTAATCACGCCGCGAGGATTGGGAGAATGGATGGGGATCAAGAGGGAGGAAGGGGAGGGCCAATCCATTATTTTTCTGCAGCCACGTTTCCAGGCTTTTTTTTAATGCTTCACTAGGACGCGAGCTGTTTGGCGTCCGACGATCGTTACGTGGGCTTTGGGGCGTTCAGGGGGATCTCGATCGGAAGCGATCGTACGATCATTGTGTAATCGGCGAGCGATCGCTTTAAAGTGGAGCGATAACAAAGCGATCATTGTGTAAGCCGTCATTAAAGTGACAAAAGATGTCCATATCTCCAAAAATATTGGCTCCCCTTTAAAACAGCACACGCTGCTTTCGGATCGATTGATTTTCCCAATTCCATATTTGCTGTTTCTACTGTTCGTAATGATGTCATGCAATGATGTCACGCACTCATGATTAATTGTATTATTTTGATTTATAGTACATTCATATATATAGGGTCATCACACGTTCCACTCCAACAATTCTACCTCTTAAAAGTCTCCGATCTTTCCCTTGTGTCCCGGGTTGTCTCACCAACATATCTATGGGCAATTGCCATTTTACAGGCACCAATTAAGGCACGATACACCCTGGATGGAAATGCCAACCATCGCGGGCACACACACACACAAGTTACACATTCATACATGGGACAATTTCCAAGGTGCCGGAAAAGAAAAAAACGTGCAGGTTGTGTGTTTTCTGGACCGGGGACGGGAGGAGGAAAACGGATTGGGACGGAACCAGGAGAGGAAAAACACGGAAAAAAAAAAACCTGAGGCACGGGAAGATGAACAGGAATACAATCACACTCCACACACACCCCGAGACTGGGATGATGGGAATCGAACCCTGGACATGACCGAATGTGCAGTGGCTGTGGGGGTGTGTGCGAACGTGCTAATCATAAACCACTAATAGCATATATGCCATATATATATATATTATATATATAGGGGCTTGAACCCCTGGCATTTGGATCAGTAACTCATAATACTAACAACACCTTTCAAACACAAGCACTCTCCTCAGAACTAGAGCCTGAAAAATCCACTCCTTTCCTTCAAAATGAAATATAATGTAAAAAGAGATCATTAACCAAAAACGTACAATAATATTTTTATCGTCCGTCGAGCACTTGATCTAGAGCATTCTGTTTTTTTCCCCCGCACGTACGGTTCTGATCATTTGCCGGGACGGACCCGCACGGATTATAAGATAAACGGCCGGAAATCCTCCCCGCTGAATATATAACTCCAGTCTGTACACGGGCGAGAAACGCGTTTAATCTCCGAGCGATCAGCGTTAGCACCAGTGCGTTTAGCTCTGACGCTAAAGGTCAGGAGCAACCGTACGCCGCACTCAGCCCCGTGTCACACCGCCTGCGCTTGTCCATTTTTCACAGCCGATCGCTCGCCATGCGTCTGGCTTGTCGCGGCCTCGTCTCGTGACGGGAGGCGGAGCTACAGGAGCGTTGAGATTTATTTCGTGCTACAGAGTTTTGACAGCGCAGCTCCGCTCCCGAACGTGCTTTCTGATATAGATTTCGGGAGATTGGCTGCGGGTTCGGCACAGAATGAGATTGCTTAGTTTTTGCCTGGAGTCTGGGACTTTGTGCTTACATTAATCTCTTTGCTTAACTTTTATTAAAGTTCCCTTAGTGTGTTTTCTTTTTTTTTTTGCTAGAAGACAACAAGGACTGCTGAGCAAAGAAACAAAGCATTAGTGCTGTATTTTGGTAAATTGCCTTCCTATGCAACTCAGGTGTCAAAAAAGCTTTAAAAAAATAAATAAATAAAAAATACCAGGCTATATTTGGACAAGATTTGTTTGCTGCTGTGCCAATTACTGTCAGATGGTTTGTTGTCACAGCGGAGCCAAAGGTGACAAGATGTAAACGAGTCTTTTTTCCTTTTATAAAGAATATTTGGGTTTTTTTTGCAGCAGTTTCAACAAAATAATGACAATCACCTGTACACAGACTTTTAAATAGTGAAACAAAAATATGAAATATATATATATATATATAGATATATAGATAGTATATATACATATTATACACACTATATCTATATCGTCTGTCAGACAGTCTGTCTATCTATCTATCTATCTAGTCATCTATCTATCTATCTATCTATCTATCTATCTACTATCTTAGCTATCGATCTAGCTAGTCAACCATCTATGGGTAAGGCATAATCCATCCATCGCATCATCATCCATCCAGTCCATCCATCCATCATCCATCCAGTCCAGCCAGATGGATATATATATATAAATAATAATCAATAATATATAATTTATATATATATATTAATATATATATATATATTATATATATTATGTATATATAAATTCCAGCCGTATGTGGTTCTTTTCCAAATTGTTACCAAAACATCTGGAGACGCACAGATGTGAAAGAAGTCTCTGCATGTAGGAGTGTCATATTTTGCTTGTATTAGTCTGTAGAGTTGGTGTGTAGCCAAAGAGCGACAGAAAGATAATCGATGAAGGTACGAGGTAAGAAATGAAGAAGAAAGAAAGATGAGGAGTGAAGAAAATAAAATTAATAAGGTAAGAAAATTAAGAAGGGAAGAAAAACAAAGGATGATAAGCGGCGGAGAATAAAGAAAAAAGTTAAGAAGGTATGCAATGAAGAAAGAAAGAAGATAAGTATTCCGCAAAAATTTAAGATGGTAAGAATGTAAGCCTTGAAGAAAGAAAGAAGGAAGAAAGAAAGAAGAAAGTATTGAGCAAAAAGTAAGATGATAATCAAGAATGAAAGAAAGAAAGAAAGAAAGAATACAAGCAACTGATGAAAAAGAAAGATGGTAAGAATGTAGAAGCAAGGAAGAAAGGAAGGAAGAAAGAAAGAAGATAAGCACTGAGAAGATAAGTATTGAGCAAAAAGTAAGATGATAAGCAAGCAAGCAAGAAAGAAAGAAAGCAACAAGAAAGAAAATAAGAAAGCAACAAGAAAGAAAGAAGATAAAAAAGAAGAAGATGAGAGAGAAGAAGATGAGAAGAAGGAGGAGGGGAAACACACATAACCCAATTATAAAAACTGAAAGAAAAGAAAAGATGGGAAGAAGTAAGAGGGAAAAGCTAAGAAAGAAAGAAAGAAAGAAAAAGAAAAAAGACAAAGAAAGACAGAGAAAGAGGGAGAGAGAGAAAGAAAGAAAGGAAGTAAAAAAGAAGATAACGCCTTTTGAAGAAAGAAAAAAAGACAAAGTAAAGAAAAGAAGAAGATACCGAATGATAAGGTATTGAGCAAACCAACACCTTATCCTGACTTGGAACGACGCTGAGCGGATATTGGATTCCATCTTCCTGCATCACTATTCCTGCCTTCCTTTTCGCTCCTTTTGGTCCACTTTCATTTATCCCTTGGAGCATCCTGGTCCGGAAGAATGTCTGCCGTAATCCCTCCCCAATCAGGATCACTGCCTCACGACCTTCCCCCTAACGGAACTTGAGACCTCGTTCCCCCTAGAAACCGCATACGAATTAAATGATGCAACGCTTGCAAAGACAAAGAAAATCCCTAGATAACCATAAAGAAGCACCGACCAACGCAGCACCCTTCTCACGGAGGAATATCATTTTAAATCCCGCCGAATAACAAAAGATAGGAGGGCAACGACAACCGGGCAAAGGAAAAGATACCCCAATGATTAATCGCACTCACACCTGCACGCACTAAGAAAACCACTCCCCCTAGTTTGCAACCAGAAGGATGCACTAGAAAACGCGAATCAAATTTTGCCTACTTTTTCACCGATATGGTCCCCTTCTCTTTCCCCAGAAAGACCCGGCCTTCCTAACAGTGCATAAGAACACCGGCAGCTCGATATCCATAGATTCCCCGAAAGAGTCACGCCAGCAATGGATCCTCCAAAGCCGAATTACGGGGAGATAGAAAAGATTGGTAAACGCATGAGACCGTAGCCCGAGAACTATAACACGCGCTTAGAAGCCCTTACAACAGAGACTCAAAGACAGAAGACACAAAAGACAGAAGATAGAAAGACAGGAAAAGCAAAAGAAAAAAGCGAAACGAAAGAAAGAAACGATATAAGAACTGAGGCAAAAAAAGAAAGCATGCCACTAACTATCCCATTCAATAAAAACATATCCCCAACACCCCCCACCCCCACATTCCAGCCAAAGAACCACTCCAACAACGCTAACAACGCCAGCCTCAGGAAAGTCAGCCATGGGAAGAAGAGGGGGCGGGATTTATAGCACCACTCGGAGAAGGTTAAATATGGAAAGAAAGCGAAAGGAAGCAGAAGGAAAGAAAAGAACAAGTAAGAGAAAGAAACAGCATATCCACCTGAGGAGGAAAAAAAAAAACAAAAAAAAAAAAAAAAAAAGAGGCTAAAAGGCATGAGCTTTGAAGAAAGAAAGAAGAAAGAAGCCAAAGCGAAAGAGTAGCGTAAGAATGATGAAAAAAAGACTGAAAAGAACGAAAGAAAGAAAAGAAAAAGAAGACCGAGACAAAAAAGTAAGACAGCTAATGAAGACGGGTCAGAAGGGTAAAGAAAGGAAGAAAGAAAGCCAAGATATGAAGCACGGAGGCAAAAGAAAGATGTAGAATAGTGATTAAGCTTGAGAAAGAAGAAAGACCGAAGCCCGACCGCCGCCCGGCTCGGCCCGCACGCGCCCGTGTAGACCCCGCCCTGCGGCCCCCATGCCCGCCGCTCGACGCCTGCGCCTTTGCCGCCCGACCCGCCCGGCCCGCGCCCGCCCGCCCGCCCGGCCGCCGGCGTCGGCCCCGCCGCTCGCGTCCGCCTGGCTGCCCCTGGCCCCCCGTGTCAGCAACGCACATCCTCTGCGGCCAGCCCGGCCGCGGCCCCCGCCGCAGGCGGGCACGGCCGCCGCTCGCGCTCGCGGCTGCAACGTCCCGCCGCTATGCGCCCGGCCGGCCGGCCCCCCGCTCCGCAGGCCGGCAGGCAGGCGCCGTCCCGTCCGTCCCCGACTTTGCTGATAACCCTGTACGATCATGTTGTGTCCCGCCCGTCCCTCGCATACGCTTGCTCTTTATTCATATCATGCCCAGCACACGGCCGGCACCTTGCCGTCTCATCTTACGCACTTTTCTTCTTGGGGGAGATGTCCTTCCTGCTCCTCCCACGGGTGAGAGATGGACCCCCCCCCCCCTCAAGAGAGAGCAGAATACCCCGTCCTGCTCTCCTACAGATAGAGTGAAGACCTCTTACCACGCTTTTTTTCTTTAGAGAGACATAGAGATCAATTCATCCGCTTCATTCCGCCCCTGCTTCGCATGGACGATCACAGGGTACGCGGCGTATAGAGAGACGTGGCCCTCGCCCTCTCTGAGCGATTGACAGACGCCCGCCGACAGACACGGCGAAGGCCGGCCAGCAGCTCGCGTCCGAATGGCTGCACCCGCTTGACAATGTCAGCTGATTCAGCACGCCCGGCCCCGCCCGCCCGGCAGCCCGCCCGGACAGCGGCAGGACGAAGCTCGAGTCAGAATGGCGAACATGTACGATGAAAGACGAGGAAAGGAACGAAAAGAACGCACGCAAGAAAGAACGGACGAAGGGAGGAAGAAGATCGCGTCAGAAGGGCCTGCCCATGTCGCTGCTACGAAGACAAGAAAAGGACGAAGACCGAAAGCCAGAAGCAGACGAAGACAGAAGACAGGCAAGCCGCGAGTCAGGTCAGAAGGGATGAAAAAGGAAAGAGGAGAAGAAAGAACGACGGGTTACAGACGCAGCGAGAAAGAAAGGAAAGAAGGAAAGGACAAAGTAACGCGACTCAAGGAATAGGAACGAGTAGGCCATAGCACAGGTAGCCTTAGCGATATGAACCTACTGAATTTGCGCATTTGGACAGCCTGTAATCTACCCTTGATAGAAAGACCAGCATTGACGTGGAGATTCCCACAGACTACCAAGCTAAGGTTATTTAGCCTCATCCCGTCTCCGAGCCCCCCAGAGCATCGAGAGCAAGAAGGGATAGATACCTCGACGAATGGACAGACAATAAAGGAAGTGGAAGTAGATTTAGATAGAAAAGCATTACGCAAGAGATAGAATCGACTAGACGTA